>BMAO01011067.1:0-132203 GCA_019973975.1 Trichonephila clavata | reverse complement strand
AATACATGCACACTACTCTCCCAATGCGGTACTTTTATATATTGAAATTAAAGTCTTCTCGTTTATCTTAAAAATTAGTAACTATTTTATTATCTTTTAATTTAATTTCTATAATCAAGAAAATTTGCTTCATAATTGTTACTATTTGTCTGTATTAAATTAAGATATTGTGGATCAAAAATTAATATTAGGTTTAAAGTTGTCTTGCTTGCCAAAAATGATTATATCATCTGTAAAACGAAAAAAGTAATATTTAATTTGTCTGTGAAACTATTTTCAAAATAATGTAAATATAATTTGGCAAGACAGTTGCTAGCTGGGCCACCTTGTGGTAGACCCTTAACCTGTTGATAAAAAATAATTACCATTATGATAAACATAATTCTCTTTTAGAACTAACCTAAGTAGAGAACCAAATCTATCATATATGACATTTTTAAACAAATTATCTTATGTAATTTTACAAGTGTTTTTTATCATATCATCAATATTAATTGAGTTAAAAAGATCTTCAAAATCTAAACTAAATACTGAAATATCTTTTATCTTTAATTTGTGCAATAAGTTCTGTACTATTTTTAAGAATGACTGAAGTTTTTAGATTATTTATTGTATCTTGTAACATTTTATGTAGAATTTTGCCTGATTTGCTGATATATGTATTAAACCATTAGTAACTGTTCTAAACTTTACTGGATCTTTATAAAATTTAGGAGTAAGAAATACAGGTGGAAATTTAAAATTATTATTAATTGTACTTTTAATTGTTTATGACGATTATTTATTTCTCTATCAGAAAATGATGACCTAATAAGAGCTGTATTATTTATTTATATATATATATATATATAATATATAATTAATATATTTTTTATCCCAATTTCCTATTATATTATTATTTTGTACTTTTTTGTACTATTTTCTTTTATATCAATGTAAATTATCTCCGTGATATCTAACATATTTATCTTTGAAAAAAGAAGTTTGTATTATGAAATAATTGATGTTTCTTTTAGAAAAAAAAAGATAAGAGCAAAGATTATTGATCCGTTTGATCAATTAGATATGCTGGTGAAAAAATAGTTTAAGTTATTCTGCCTTTTTCAAAAAACTTAAGGTATGAGACTACCCTAAAATTGTTAATTTTGCCAAAAATTGACAATTTTTTAGACTTAATTTTTATAGGCCATCTTCTTAGCTTTAAAAAATACTAGATCTATTATTTTCCAATCCCTAGAACAAAACTACAAACGTTTTAGTAAAAGTAGATGCGATTACTTTGAGCAAGATGTCATACTTTAAAACGCGTTTTACTCGAATTGTGTGTTTTTTTTTTTTTGAAAATGCTCGAAAGGGCCAGAGATTGCTAAAAGTATTGAAAGTAATTAACTGAAATTTTTTGTGTATGTTCTGTATAATAGTAGAAGTGTTTTATCATTCAGATTTATGAATCCCCGTTTTATTACAAAATTTACTGTCCATTATGTTAATATAATCACTTTATTTTAAGCAATTTCCTATAATAACTAAGATAAAGTTCTCTAGTTTTGTAAAAATTAAAATACCTCTTATCCTGAAGGTCATTTCAAAATTAATAACATAGCAACACATCAGAATTCGAAAATTAAATTTGTCCATAAACTTTTGGTACAAATTGGGCTGCGCTTAGTAATTTTTTGTAAATTTTTACAGTTTTTTCTAATTTTGGTAATAATTCTTTTTTCTTCTTAATTTGAGCATATTTTTCTTAAAATGTACTAAAAAATCTAAAAAAAAAAAATCACCATATCTCCGTTTTAAAAAAAAAAATTTGTCGCAAGTAGTCGGATACCTCAATGAAGTATTTATTTATAATACTTACTTTTTCAATGAGATGTAAACGTCCATGCAAGTCTCTAACTAAAGAATAAGTGAAAAGACTGCTTTGTGCAATTTATAAATACTTAGGGAACCTATTAAGAGAAGTGCGTATTTCAAAGTTTTGAAACACAAAATAATGAAAAGTAATGCACATGAACAAAATGTATTCTTCAGCAGATTTCAGAGCAAGTAGAACCTATAAATTACCAATAATAATGTGTTATTTCTTTTTTACTTAAATAGTTTTTAGAAAAATGAAATAACATGATAAGAAAGTGAAAGTTTGTGAAGTTTGCGCATAATAAAATTCATTTTTGCTGGGATACTCACTGCGATTTCTTTTTTTTTCTTCAGAAATAATACTTTTATGCTGGATAAATTTTACTACATTGTATCTTGTTTATAAAATAAAATAAATTTCCGCTCGAGTTTTTATTCTATCCAATAAAAACTTCCTTTCTTTCATTCAGCGAAAAATCCTGAACCCATTTTTTCAGTGCAAGAGCTGAGGTTACAAAAAAAGTAACCACAATATGGATTTTTGTCTCTGGGAAGATTTTCTGAAAGGGCCCCAACACACAGCAGTTTAAAGTATAAACGTTCCCTATTTGCTAACTTTATGTCATTCATTATTTATAGCTTTTAGATTTACGACCCTATTTCTTGGGGGACTATTTGACCACTGCCTACGTATTGCGGAGGAGATATAGTACACTTGTAAAACGTCAATATTTACGACAGCAACTTTACGAAAACAAAATTTTATTTTTGACCTTACATTACGATCTAATAAAATGTAATAACTTTCACACATCACTTATTTTGATTGCCAATCCCTCCCCTAGATACCTTTTTTTTCAGTTTTTGAGTTCTTACTTATTTCAAAAGTTGCATTTTGCTCCGTCGCGAAATCCTAGAAAATGAATATAAAACGGGACTTAGACCTAAAAATATAACATTATTCCATTTTTGTGATAATAATTTGGAAAATGTACGTTTATACTTATTTAAAAAAACTTTTTAATAAAATATCTTATAAAATGCATTTAAAAGCTTTAACTTTTTGGCTAGCCTATTGATTTTAACAGAATTGCATGCATTTGAGCTGTAAAAATCCTTGATCGCAATATATGGGAAAATGTTATACTTAAAAGAATAATTCGATCATTAATATCAGAAATAAATACTGGAATTTCAAAACATATGACACATTTAAATATACTAAAAGAAGAAGAATTTAAGTTACATATGCTGACAAAGTATCTCCATTTCGTTTAAATGATTCAAATATCTTTAGGCTAAGGTTTGGAAGCTGGTATTGTGTTCATAAAGTTCAAGTGAGCCTCAGGTGTAAAAGTGGAAAAAAATAATGATACTTTATTCACGTGGAGGGACATTATCATCCTCTTATCTCAAAAATATGGTGCCATATTCTATTGCACAACTGTACCGTACTGTGCCTCTTTAATGAATGGATTCTAAAAAAACTTAAGAATGAACTAAACAAAATCGTAATAACTACAGTCGATTCTTGATAATTCAAAGTTGAAAGGGACCAATGAAAGACTTCGAAATAATCAAGAAGGTAAGAAAAAACTCCCAAAATACTTGAAAAGAAATTTTTTATATAACACACTTAAATTTGAAACTAAGCAACAATTGCACAAATGTATAAAGCTATATTAAATTATTTTTAAAAAGTACATAATATATACAGTATAAGTATTATATAGAATTTAAAGTTCTGTATTAAAAGAACACATTTATGTATTAAAAACAAGTATTAAAAGAATATATACTATACATATTAATTTTTTTTGCAAAACAATCTGTTTTTTTTTGGGGGGGGGGGTTGTTTTATGGCATTCAATTTAACTTTTTCAATAGATTTTCTAGAATAAATGGAGCTGAAAAATTTCCGCTTCAATATGATTTTTGAAGGGAAAAGTTGCGTAGTTTGTTTAGTGACAATTAAGCTTCTAGCAGAGTTATCGGAGTCAACTCCGATGGTTATCAAAGGGACTGGAATTACAGAGAAGACAAGCAGCAGCTATACAACACAAAATATGTAAGGTCCAACCTGTTTGCTACAGGACTCTAGGACTCTACATGATAGGGAGTGTTTTTAATTGTCGAGAGTTGCATAAGATCATTTCGAATTATCGCGTAATCTATTCCAGCCAGCCACAGATCTTACTTCGAAATATTGAGTATACCAAAATGTAGTGCTTTAGTTCGAAATATGAAGAGTTTTTTCTGGGGACGATAAATTAGCGGAATTTCATATTATTGAAGGTTTGAATTATCAAGAGTCGACCAGTCGACTCTCGATAATTCGAAGTTGGAGTGACCAATGAAAAACTTAGAATTCTCAAGAGTTCAAATTATCAAGAAAGGGTGGGAAAAAACTCCCAAAATACACAAAGAGGGTTTTTTCTAACACATTTAAATTTGAAAATATGCAATAAAACAACACAATTGTACATATGTATAAAATTATTTAAAAATATTTTTAAAAAGTACATATTATGCAGTATAAATATTATACAGCTGTATTAAAATAATGTTTTCAATACATTCATACTCAATCCTACGCATTGCTTCTTCACAATAGTGGACATTCTTTCTGAACACATGTGTAGCAAGGCCCCGTGTTAAACGAAAGATATGGACAGCTGATAACAGGTGTGGTTGGCCTATTGTCCACTTGAAAAAGAAAGCAATAAAATTTACTTATCACCTGAGGAATAGGAAAACCCAAAGAAGGGGTAGCAGACAGATGGTCATCAAAGGGACTATGTTTCAGAGGAGACATGCCGAGACAATACAACGCAAAACTTGTAAGCTCCAACCTGTTTGCTACAGGACTGTACATCATAGTTTTCGAATTGTCGAGAATTTTATAAGATAACTTCGAATTAACGCATGTTGTAGTCTGGCCAGCCACAGATTTTACTTCAAAATATTGAGTGTACCAAAACGTATTGTTTTAGTTCGAAATATCAAGAGTTTTTCTAGGGGACTGAGCATATACTTTGAATTATCGATAGGTTCGTATTATCGAAGGTTGGAATTATCGAGAGTCAAATGAATATCCTTTTCAACATTTAAATCAGAAAAAATCTAACTAGAAAATAATTACATGGTCAAATGAGATATTAGCTTCTTTCAGAAATTTTGAAAGGGATTTAGGAAAAAGTTTGGAATTACTCATTAAGGCACATGTAAGAAATAGTGTTTTTTTTAAATCACAAATCATGAAAATAATTTGTCAAAAAATCAAAATCTATTTTTTTAAAACTAGAAATCACAGAGGAGTCTGCCAAAATATAGGTTGTATTTGTTTAATTCGAATAAAATGAGACGTGCGAGTTTTGAAGTAGGGTATTCGTAACTGAAAATCAGGTACAAAAACTTAATATTAGAATTTTAAGCAAATATTAAGTTATTAAACAGACAGAAAAAATTCATGTTTTAGTTTTATTCATTTAATATTATAATTCTTTTAATACAGTTTTTTTTTAAGTTCTTCCTTACGTGAGAAGTTACTTTTTGAGGCGACAGAAATTTTTCTTCGTGTGTCTTTTGAGGTTTTGTGTTCAGCATTAAAAAAATATTGTAGATATTTGATTTTCTGGCTTTGGGTAAATCAAGTAATTTTCATGCATTGTATTCATTTTGGAAACTATAGTGTAGTACTTTATGGTATTATACATTTTTATTTAGTACAATGCTTATAATGTTGTAATATATCCTTAAAAATTTAATCTTGATCTATTATTTTTCCTCTTCCTTTCTATTTTTCTATATATAGGGGAGATTTTTGGTATTATGGCTATGGTTAACAGTACTATCTTAGTTCCTAACGTTAAGAGTTTGCTGTTATACTACCCTGGCTATCTTATGGCTGACCTATACAGATTGTTATATTTTTATGAAGTACTCTGCATTATTAGATTTAAAGAAAAATAGTTCATGATTATTAATTATATATGTTATATATCATTGATTCTCTTCTACATGAATATCACACTACATAATAAGGCAAATAATTTGCAATCTTCATTTAGCTGAGAAACAAAAAGAAAAGAAAAAAAAGAAAAGAAAAGAAAGAAACGTTAACAGTTCCTGTAATATAACCATGATGGATCAAAAATTTGATTTTCTTCATAAAATAGAGCATTTGTCTTGAAATCTCAAATTTTGTTTATAAAATCCTTAATATAAATGTAATATATATATATATATTTCTTTTTCTATCTTTATAGTATACGAATATATTTATTAAATTTATTCTATAAGGATGTTTTAGTTTATATGTTGAACATTTAGCAAGCTATCGAACTTTCGCAATAATTATTTTCTTTTCTACATATAATCTTAACATAGCAGTCAAAAAGTATCTGAACAATGATACAAACTGAAGTAAAAGTTTCCTTCAAAGAGAAAGTATATATATACTCAAAGGAAGATTATCAATAAGTTTTTAGTTCTTTTGAAGAAATATCTGTAGTATTTCACAAGTAATTTATCAAAGAAATTCCAATCTATCACTTCCGTTTCATTATCTGTCATATAAATGTGACCTTTGATGAATTTTTGGAAAACACCCATTCCTTTGTAACTATTTTATGAATAATATCTTCTTGGCCGAAAGACAATTGCAGGGTGAAAGCTAAATAAAAACTAACTCTAATTATCTTAGATCGAATTAATCTTCATTTACGTCAAGCTGATGATGATAAAGTTAAATCTAGACTTTAAAAAATGTATCGAAAATTAATGAAATTTCACTGGCAAAAAATGAAATTCTTTATAATGCATGAGTATTTTGGTGTAATATTTAAAGTATATTTGGTTCATAAAAGACCTCTGCTAAAGTATTATTTAAGATGAAAACTAACCTTACGTTTTTATGAAAAACTATTAAATTTCATTATTGTAAAACATTATTTTGATGCAAAAATATATTAAGTTTGTACTTAACAACATTATTAGCTACAATGAATCAAAATTATTTAAAAAGTACGTCTTTTATAAAGTAGTTGAATGCATTTAACAAAACTTACGTGATAAAGGAAATATTATGTAGAAAAATATTCCTAACTTATAATACCAGATAAAAAATATGTGAAATAGTTTTATAAATAACTGTTCACACAATTAGGGTTTTCGTATCAAAAGATAATTTAGATTAATTTTTACAAATTTGTTTTCAAAACATGTAAAAAGTCCACATTTGAAGGCAGCATTTTTATTGAAAATTAGTAAAATTGTAATTTACTCTCATTTTTATCAAATTTCAAAAGAAAAAAAAATCCAGAAGTTTGTTTTTTAGTTAAAATATAGCTTGAAAAGAGAGATTTGGAAATCGTTTCAATATATAATTATTGGGGTAATTTAAAAATGTTATTTGTTAACTCTTTATTATTTTTTAGATTAAATACATAGTTTCATTTTGCCAGCTCTATTTTGATGTAAAAACATGATAAAAGGTCTGTGCTTAAGATAATTATACATATAGCTGTGACAAAGTGGTGAAGAGATTAATTCTTTTCAATTAAAGGTTGAATTGTCGAATCAGTCACTTATCTCGACAGCGTTTTCTCGCCAAATCAATAAAAGCGACAAATTTGGTAGTTCTTTTGATTTTTGTATCAGTGAGGGAGAATTCAGATCATGTTGTAGTAGGGTTGCTACTCCAAAACACAGCCACCAAAAATGCGCCAAATCAGCGGTTTTTTCATGATTTGGCGAACCAGTGGCCGATTCGACAATTTCATCCAATTAAAATCATATCTTTACTATGAAAAGTTATTAATTTGCAACTAAAAATGTTGAAGATGGTTTTGCGGTGGTGTCCACTAAAGGGCCGTTTTTTTTTTCTTTGACTTAATCAGTCGTGCAAATGGATCGTGAAGCGATCCCCAGTTCCGTGTCGTGATATTATATTTCTGTGGGCATGACACCTCTGGAAGTTTTCCGCTTTTAAAAAGAGCCCTTCTAATTGGTTGTTCATTCAGCAGTGAGCGTAGCAAGCAGGAATACACAGCGATGCGATAAAAAAAATCAACCTGGAGATCAGCATGGAATGTGTGTGCATGACAGTGAGAGATGGTGAGTTTTTGGCTGCCCTGACTTAATTTACTGAAAATATATAACCTAAAATGAGTGGCCAATTGCCTGTATGGGAGCAGCATTAAAATTTAAAAGAATGCCAATGAAAAAGTAAAAAGAAATAAGAGAAAATTCACTGAAACACGCCTTTTCTGAAAGATCTTGCTCCCAGTCACTGCTCGCGATCGACATTGCTTCAGATTGGGTGAAAGGATGATCGGTCGTCTTACACTTAATAAACTCTTGTGTCGTCCAATCAAAACGCTTCCTGTTTTCACTACAAAATTTTTCTCCCTCAGAATTTCAGACTTTTCCTGCATTCAGATTGGTTAGGCTTGCTCCACCTACTTTCTCTGATTTCCAAAGTTTCCCTTTTTGTAGATTTAAAAAAGCTTTTGTCAGTATCATTTAAATTTTCTCCCGCGTGCAAAGAAATTATTTTTATCAAATTTTAAAAGAACATTTTTTCATCTCAAATATATTAACTTCTACTAGGTAATAGAAAATTCAGTACAGTCATCTAAAAATACCGGATAGAAGATTAGAGCCTTATAGGGCTAAATGATCCATACAATTTATCCTCAAAGGCCGCCTAAGAGGCAATAAGCAGGAGATTAGAGAAAGACTATCCTGTTAAGCAACTGATGATTAATTTCCCAAGGGTCACTGAGTTTCTCGGGGTGGGGGTGGGGGTTCCGAGAACAGGACAATTCCGACACTTAAGTTCGGGGGCGTCAACTTTTGACCTCAAAGTTCTCACACCAATCTTTAACTACAAAGTCCCACCTACGGAGGGTTACAAGGGACCAATGACCGAATAGTAATCTCGGTTACGTCAGACAGAAATCATTCTATATCATGTGCCATCCTTTGAAGACGTGACATATTCCACATTTAAAGAGAAAGAAAAAAAATTAGAACTGCTATAGGACTGAACAGACTTCCCCTCGGCCAGACAAGATTCAAGAGAATACTGTATAACGTCTCCGTACCAGGTCTTCTTGAATACTGTAATTTAACCTTCACGCCAGTGGCTATCACTATGTAACAATATCTGCTCACCACCTGTAAAGGAGATGAAACAGTTCAATTTTTTTTATTTAGCTGCTGTTTTTGTGTATAGGAATATAATCACCATTTGTTAGTAAATTTTCTTCTGAAGAAATTTTTTCGCATTTAATATATATATAAATATTATTCATCTTTCTTAAAAATGAAAACACTTATTTATTCATTCACAGGAGGAAACCAGTGGTGCATACAAGGAGGGGGGGTCCTCATGTCCCCCCCAAAGACCATGATTTTTTTTCGATTGACTATAATTCTATGTACATAGAACATAAAATTTAATTAAGTTTTCCTTTTTAATAATTAATTTTATTCACTAATGTTACTTCTTTATTCAATAATTAGTTTCTTACTATTTTTTTGTTCCTGAAAATTTAAAAAATCAAAAGAAAATATTGGGTGGCTTATTGAAGCATGATACAAGAGGGATGAACTTCGACCCTGGACCCCCTCCCCCTTGAAAAATCCCTGTGTGCACTACTGGAAACATATAAAAAAAAAACAACTATGATATTAAATTTAGTTAGATCAAAGAAATGTCTCCAACAGTTTCAACCAATAACAGATCATCATATTTATTTATTTATTTTACACGTCACAAGATATTCGAGTTCGCCTTGTCAGTTTAATTTTGTTATAGAAAATTTTTTGAAAAAATTAATAATTAAAGAAGTGATTATATACCATAAAATTAAAATTCCAAATAATACCTTTATGATCCCATTTAGAAATTAAGGAAAAATAAAAATGGCGATGGATACAATTTTTTTTAAACATATTCTTTAATATGTAAGGTGTCGTGTTAGTGGTCTTCAATTTCTTGACATGGACTCATTTTTAAGAGATTAAAAGAATTTTTGTTAATTCTCTTTTCACTAGAGACGGCGTGACGATGAAATTAAATTCGGAAGACTCAGCGAGGCGCGCTATATCATATTTTTAAAAATTCCACCAGCGTCAATAAACCAAAAAGTTTTCTCACATTATTCCGATAATTAGTATCCTAATCAAACAAGCAGAGCAGAAAACTTAATGGGGGTAACTGATTACAGCCTAATTTAACTCGGAAGGAGGTTTGGGTGCTGTCAAGAGATTTTGAGAAAAAAAATTGTTATTCAGAATGAAGGTTTTTTGAGTCTTTTTAATGTTTCATGAAGGGCGAACGCGAGAAAGGAAATTACAGAAGGGATTATAACACTGCCAACAAAGTATAAGTTTTAGGTTTGATGGGATTGGTCATGGAATTCAGGGAAAGTGGTGTGAGATGAAATACTTGAATTTTTCTGGAAGTAAAAACCAGAAAGACAGTATGAATCCTTGCATTAAAAATAAAAATTATTTAAGTATTTAATTAATTATTCGGTTTTGTTTGTTATTGTTAATTTTAAGAGAATTGGGAAAACATATATTTTAACCCATTTAGGAATTTCATTTCGGTTCGGTTTTGAAGTACGAGGGTAAGTCAAAAAGTAAAGTAAAGCAAACAATGCTGGTTTCCAGCCCTGAATGAGAGGCAGTTGGCAGCATTTCTCTACAACGAGTCGATTGTCTTCCCTCGTCGTTGTTAGAGTGTAAGAAACCGTTCAACATGGCAGTTTTATCATCAATCCGCACAAAGGAGGAAAGGAGAACAGTGATTCGATTTTCGTTTGTAGAATGTGTGATACCTACGCTGAATACCATCCATTTCTTCCATTACTACACCCACAACTACTTGCGCATTACTATCAGAGGTTGGCATAGATGGACTGCTTTAACTTTCATCGTCACATAAAGAAATTTTTTCCAATTTTAAACTATCCATTCATAGTTCTTGCTCCGCTATAAACGGCTACTGCGTTTGTATGCATGGAATAAATCCTGCAGGTTTCACACTTTCCGCAATAAAACACTAACCTTTGTTCTCCTTGATGTGGATTGGTAATAGAATTGTCATGTTGAACAGTCTGCTATACCACAACGACGACGAGGGAAGACGAGTGTCACATAGTGTGGAAGTTTGCATGGGATAGTAGCGCTGTTGCCAAATCTTCGGAAGAGAAATTACAATAGTGCCTTTACTTTTTGGCTTTCCCTCGTACGTTGTTGAAATAAAAAATCATATTAATACCAAGTATCAAGTTACCTTCCAAACTTTGTAACTGCAAGGCTGGTGGTGAGCAAAGTGTTGAACAACTTATCCTTTTTGAAGTAAAACTTCTTTGCGCACGGAGAGGATGGGAAATTTGAACAGTTTTGCGTAACAATGAAAAAGCAAACTGAAGTAGTGATTCTCCCCTCCATTCCCCCGAAACGTCGCCATGGTGAGGAGATAGCGAGCGGGAGGAAAGGAGAGCGTTGAGGGGGGCAGGGTTCCCCACGTGACTTGCGTCATATTCGTGAAAAAATTGGATGATTGCTAAGGGGGTATGGAGTGGGGCATCTAGATGTTTGGACTAAAGGCGCTTAGGTATTGTAGATATTAAGTGAATATGCTACTCGTAACGAACTCGTGTGGCGTATTTTCGTAGTTTTCATTTAATAAAAAACATGCCATTTTCAACGAATAAACGCACTCAAAATATTCCCATTATATGGCTCTTCCCGTTACGGGAGTGTCTGGGGCATTGTGTATATGTCATTAATGTTCGCGCCAGAATCGCTACGGATAGCGTCCTGTAAGCAAACACAGTGACTTATGTAAATGATGCATTAAGTTTGTATTATTAACCTTTATTTCCATTGAATTAAAATAAATTCTGATCAGAATGCCTAGAACAAATGCAAAAAGAGGAAAAGAGTTTCGTGAAAGAAAAAAAAAAGCATAACTAGCAACAATTCCTGGCGAAAGTCTATATATCACTAGGTTGTTCTGTCGCAGCTTTTATCATCTTTATCCATAAAGTTTTAGTGCTGTACACATCAGAGACTGCTGCAATCATTGGATCCGATGATGATTAAAAGCCGATTATTTTAACTGGAGACTTTAATGTTAATTTCGCTTCAGAAGAAGCAAAACCACTCATTGAATTCTTGAAACAGACACTGAATTTGATAATGAATAGTGATTCTAAAGAAGGAAAAACAATATACGGAACCACGAATTAATGCAGTTTTCTCATGTTTTCTTGACTACAATCGAGGATTTTTATATCCTACTTCAGTTACCACACACTTATTGTGTCTTTCTTGGAAAATTATGATGCAGAAATTGAATAAAAATATTTTCATACAATACATGAAATTCGAATTTTATTTGATTAAAGTAAGCTATATCAGCAGTTTAATATAATTAGATCTATTCCTGCATTTACGGCCAACGTCGCCAAAGAAGTTTCACTTCTATTGCGTGACTTTCCACGTTTTTTCTTGTTTTGTATTTTGTTTCAAGTAAAGCTTCATTCACATTTTTATTAAATTCACTGATTTGATTTTAAAAATTTTTATTATTCTTTTTTTTATAATTTTTTGTTGTTACTTAACTGTTTTATTTTGTAATGTACTTGTTTGTCTGTGAAGCCTATTTGTTTTTGTTATTTCATTATTTCGTAGCTTTCGCTTTAGTATTTATCCCTTATTTTGTTTATTTGCTGTTTGTTTTACTTACTTCTGTAAGAACACAGTACAGAAAATAACAGCAGGTGCACCACTAGCACTTCCGTAAGTACTTGTGGTAAACGGAACTTATCTTTCTGTTTTCAATAAAAAAAATCAAGTATTAAATGGAAGGTGATGCCAATGGGTTCAATTCATGTGACATCATAGCCACATGATAATGACAACCACGTGATTCTAGCCGACCATGCATTCTTATGTGATTTCCCAACATCTAGATGCGCTCTATCTGTCCTGAAAGTTTGTAAACGTTGAACTGATACACCCCGTGTACAAGCAAGCTATACAACTAGGAGAGTAACTACCGCCTTCTCAAACGTATCTCAAAAAAAAAAAAGAAGTTAAAATAGGTAAAATTTTAAGGGGTCTCCAAAAAGGGTCTCAAGCAGTTTTGATACAAGTCCCACTCGGAACTAGCTACGCCAGTGAATATATCCAAATATTTCATGGAAATGTATTTCTGCTTAATAACAAAGCCTTGAATAAAATTGGCATGATAAACGTTATCCAGAATGTATTTAAAATAATGCATTTCAAAAATTCATGATAAAATATATTTTGTGGAGCTGATATATATCATATGACGCATGATATAAGATGTGTATGAAGTTCATTATTAAAATGTAACAAAATAAGGATTTATTTCACATGAAATGTTTGACGAATTTGAATTATTGAATTCATACGCCAATTGTTGAAAATTAAGTATACTAAATATTTACACTTTTTCCTAGAAAAATAAAACTAAACATGCATAAGTTTAGAGAAGAGAGTACATAATTTTTTCCAGCTTATTTTGCTAAAAAATGTAAATTAGCTTGCTTTGCTAGCATTCATTCCGTCTATTTTTCCCCCCTATTTTTATCAAACCTTTGAAGCATAGTTTTCGGGAAGGGACGGGGGGAGGAATTCTGATAATTTTAAAAAATGCTTTATAATGCATTAAAAAAAATCTTTCTTTAAAAACTTATCGGTGAAATACATCAATTTGTGTGATAAACTAAAATTTTAAGAGCAACAACAGCTTATCAAGAAATATTTAAGATGTTTTTTCGAGATTTTTCATTTTTCAATTTAAAAAAAAATCGTAACATAAAAAAAGAATATTTGAGATTAAAACTTGTTTACAACATGCTTCGACTTTTTGCTCAAAACTGAAAAATCGTTAAACTTTAAAAAATGAATAAAAAATATTTATAAGTAAACAGTTTTTATGTGTCTTACATAAATAATTGGATTTCTAAAGAGGTCTTAATTTTCTAAATATATTTATTTTTGTAACCAGTGGTAATTAATTAGATTTTATTAATGTCACAACTGCTATATATACATAAAGATGGATTCACCAGGCAGAATATTTGTATCACCTTTTCTCAAGTGGAGGAATGGAAACCACAAGGATGACTCATTGAGCTACTGAAACTCTGGTGTGAACAATCGTGTCAGAATTCCCGAATGCTTTTTTATGTCTGTGCAAAAGCTGTATATATAATTTATTCTGCATCCATAAAATTATACCGAAGGCTTTTAACGCATTAAAATGATCCTGATAGCGTTTGAGAAGGATTTACTTATTTCAGGGGATTTGTTTACGTATTCCTTTTCTTCCCTCCCTCCCCTCAATACATCGTATACCTAAGTGGAAACGGAGGCACCAGGGAGCGAATCACGTGACTTTTGATCGACGATTAAGGAATTAATAAACTGTACAAGATAGAAAGATAAGTGTTAATTGCTGTACATAATTTTATATATGTGAGTGTGACAAGCCCATGGGATCACTGGTAAATATTAAACTTATCATTAACTTAGTATTGTTAAATTAATAATAAATTATACATTGTTCAGTACTGATACATTTGTAAGTATATTATATCAGTGTAAATGTGTATTTTATTTTTCATTAAGCACAGAAATGTATTTTATTTACTTTCAGTAAATTAACAATTTTTTTAAAAAAAATCTTTTGTTTTCTACTTTTTAATATGATCTCGTTCCCCCCTCCCTCGTAGAGTTATTATGACTCCTAAGGGGTGAGCCTCACAGTTGGAGAAGCGCTGGTCTAAGCAAATATCGTATTTTCAACTTTATTTCAAATTTCATCATAATTTAAGTTTTTAGATAATGATTTTTCATTTTCTCTCTGTCTTTCACCAATGCCTCTCAATTTAAAGGCATGATTTGATCAAACTTTCTATTTTTAATTGTTTTTGTTTGTATTTACTTTTTCAATGAAAGTATTGAAATTGATGAATGGGGGATCTTATTGAATCGTTATAATCTTAAAATATGTGCAATAACTCGATAGAGGCAATCATGTTTATGAAACACGATAATTTTTAATTATAAGATATCCATTGTTAATGAATAATGTTAAATGTAATATGAGATACCGCATGTAATTTAATCCGATTTATCAGAAATATATTTCTCTTTTCAGCGTTTTAGAAACTGAAATAAAATTACCAACTAATGACTGTGTAAGACTATATACATGATTACTTATTAAGAGATCTAGTAATGGTCAGTATCTAATATAGTTTAACATCGGTTTGGTTAATGATTATCATATACATTTTAGCAGTAGTATAATTGGCATAAAAATATCTCCATCTGCAAAATTTTGGCTTCTTGCACAAAAACCTTTGTTCCTCAAATATTTATTAGTCTGTCATGAAATGCATTTATATTTCCCTTTGATTTTTTAAAACCTGTTTGGAAATTTAAATTTCTTTAAATAAATGCTTTTATTCAGAACTCTTTTAAAGTAGTTTTTTTTTCAATATTTAAGAGTTCAAAATTTTTTCTCTCGCAGGCTCTTATAAATTATCACAATGAATTTTGTTCGTTATTTTGAATCGTGATACTTTCAATTAATCATACATTTCTCTTCTAATCCCTTTGACCTGATATAACCGTGAGTATGTGACTATCATACCGAAACCTGTCGACACGCCCAACGTCGTAAAATATTCATATTAATGCTCTGATAATATTTTAATCAATAGAACAAATGATTTCTTTATTACTTGTTTACATTTCTTTTGTTTTGCCTTAAGGCGCGTTTTCCATATAAAGATTTATGTAAAGGGAAAAAAAATTCTTAAATAAAAATAAAAGTAAAACACAATAGCAATTATTTAGAAAATTTTTTAACCTTTTTTTGAAACGTTCAAGTAATTGAATGTTTCTATAGAAATTAGAAAATTTCTTAAAATATTTCACGAACAATTAGATATGAAAGAAATGTTAGAGGCAAATAGCTTTAAGTCATAAAAGTAAATATTATAGAAATTATTCAATGACACAGTTGTTTGGGAGAAAGTTTAATGTTTTTTTGGTGTGTGTGGGGAGGGCACAGATCCTGCCGCCGTTACATGAAAATGATTGTTTAATACACGTGTCATTTAGAGGTCTATTTTATAATTCTTATTTTCATTGAAAATAATTGTGTTCATTTATAATAACATTCTGCAACCTCAATTTACAGATTTTTTTAATAAAAGTTATTCTTTTAAAACGTTTTTTATCGTTCATAAGGTCCATAACGCTTAAAATAATTAAAAATGATTTTTTAAAAATAATATCAATCATTTATTACATTTCTTTGGAACGAGTTCTTTGATAAGAATTCAGGAAGAACTGGTAAAAATATTCCAAAATATTTTAACAAATAAAAACAAAAAAAGATTAAATATTTCATTAGAGACTTCAAAAGGCGTGCAAATGAACTAACTCTCTCTGCTTAAGTCATTTTCAAATAACATTTAAAATATAAGTTCGTAAAAGTAAATAATAGCATATATATATATATAAATTAACCTATATACACCACGTAAATATTTGTCAAAAAAATCACTAAGATTTCATTTATAGTATCTTCTTTTTTTAAAAAATTAGTTCATGTCAGTACCATTTTAAAGCACATATTTGATTAATTTATGTCAAATACATATCATAGTCTCTGCATCCTGATATATATTTATACAGTACTATGACTTTATGTTCCTTTGTAGTTAAGAGTTATTTTAAACGATGTAGTTACTAATACTTTGTTGTGTAAACTTATTATTTTACCCGTAATTCCTAGCATTTTTGATCCGTGTATCTTTAGCAGAATGCAAAAAAAGGCGAAGCTGGCTAAATTTCTCTAAACTTTGTTGACCACTACAGTTGACCATTACAGGCAGGATTTTATCATAATGTGTACTAGTGTAGCTTAGTGGTACGTGAAAAAAGTGTCTGCACAGCTTACGAGGTAGCACGACCTCGTTAGGTTAGGCTCGCCAAGGTTACGACCCCTTATTCATTGAGTTCTGATTTGTTTTCTTATTTTGTAATGCCTTACATTTTCTGCTTTACGCTAATGGCTTTCAAATTGTGCTGATTCTAGCAGTATCATTCTTTGAAATGTTGAAAATGTGCTTATACCATTTGCTTTTCATTTAGGATATACCTGTTAAAAGGTAAATATTTACTACACACCAGCTGTCCCTAATTCAGTTGTTTGCTTCCGTACTGAAACGGCATTGTAGTCAAACTGATCTCTTGCGGATTCTAGGAAGATTATTCATTCAATACAGTAAATACTATTAATACAGAAAATCATTATTACGGTATGACGTCTTGGTGGCGAAATTGTTGTCAAATGTCGCCAAATTTGGTGAAAGTAGATTTACAACTATTTTTTTGTTCACTCCATTTAGTGAATCGATTCAGAAAGTTCGATTATTTTTCTAGAAAGCTCTAAATCAACCTTTTTTTCTGCTGGGCCGCGTATATATGTCAGCTCTTTCACGCAGACCGCATGCATATGTTAGATATTTCCCGCGAGCCGCAACATGAGGATAAAGGGAGGGGGGGGGAGAAATGCTTTAAGACCAAAATAACACTGGAAATTTAAAATGTGGAAAATTGATCAAAATATTATAACTCCTGTTTTGCTTTTTGAATATTTTTATTGTTGTCAGTAACACTAACTTAGAACACACTTTTAAGAAACCCTCCTTCACAATTTCTGCATCAGTAAACTTTTTCGTATGATTAGCAATAATACAACTAACTTCATAGGATGTCTCTGATACCATTGTGACATTACCACTGACAATACACTTTGTTGCTGTTGCAAAGGTTATTCAAGCAAGCCTATTTATCACCTTTTTAAAGAGATCTTCGAGGAAAAGTGTAATTGAATGATTCCTGTGTACTGGTATTTTTTTAAATACAGCCCTTTTTAGTGACAAATCAAACAGTTACTAAACCATGTTTGTTTTTCACGACAAATTAGTCGACCTCTCAATCGTCTTGAAACGATATATTTTCTTCAAACATTGTTCGCTTGCAAGATATGAACGATAGTTAAAAATTAGTTGCATCCATAAAATTGTCACTACTCCACTGTTGTCTGTTATCACTAACCGTAACCATTACAAATAGAAAAAGAATATTAATTCGAGCTCGTGCGACATCGACAACAAAATTGATACATTTGATTTCTTGACAAAGAGTTTCACACCAAATTTTTAATACATTGTTCTTTAATAAGTGAAATCCTCAGAGCAATAGGCCATGACCGGGCCACTTAAAAAGGCTCGTTGGGCCGCATGTGTCCCGAGAGCCGCAGGTTCAGCAGTAATGCTCTAGATCTCTCATTGAGCCTAGATAACGGATGATGAAGAGAAGCTACAGCGTAATAGAAAATTTGAGACAGACTGTACGCTTTCATCGACATATTGCGATACTGTGATTACGGATTTGTATTACAGTATGCACTTTGAATTCGTGCTATTGTGAATTTGGCGTGCATTATTGTTGACTTTAATTAACATGAACTAATTGAATGATATTAATTTATTATGTCATATCTACTGAATTGTTCTAGAATAAACTACAATGTACTACAAAAGAATCTACCTGATTAGTGCTTACTTAGTCAACTTTTTCTGCATTTAAAAGATGATACTTCTCTTATTTAGCAAGTGTGAGAGAGAAACAGTTATTATTTTGAGATTTTTTACAGCAGTAGGAAAATCTCATAGAAGTAGGTATTTAAACATACTAAGCTTAAAAAAAGGTTTCCGCTTTCAAATCTTACAATCCTTCCCGCAAATTTAAATGGAGACTAAGTTTTAAAAGTTTTCCATATTTTGGGGTGTTTATGATACATTATACCTAGTAGCGCATACAAAAAATTTTCAAGGGTTGGGGGGTCCATGGTCGAAAGTCCCCCAACTCGTATATTTCCTCAAGACAACTCCAATTGATTCTTCTGATTTTGTCGATTTTGTTAACAAAAAACAGTACAAAATAAATTATTGAATAAATAATTAGCTTTAATTACAAAAATTGTTAATTACAAGTACTTAATTAAATTTTACGTTAGATGTATATGTAGGATTATCATCAATAGGAAAAAACTCAAGGGTTTTGGGGTATTCGGACCCCTAGGACACCCCCCTTGTGTGCGCTACTGATTATACCACTTGACTAAATCAACATGTAGCACATGGTTGCCGAAATTCGTATTAACATAACTTGAATGATAATTTAAATCCTAACATGGATATAGATTTTCTGTTTAATTTCAGTTTGTCAATGAAAAAACAACAAAAAGAAAGAAAAAAATTTTCACTTGTGTACATAAAATATTTTTAAAAATTTGATTTATTGATTTATCTAGAATTAAAATTAATTTTACTGACATTTCATATTTCTTTTTTATCTCTTGAATAACAAATATTATTTATTTTGACTTAAGCCAAGATCTATGTCGCTAAAATAACTTAGTAATAAATTTGTTGCGTCGAGTTCTTTGTAATATGTGATTGGATTTTGTTTTTTGGTGTTTTCCTTTCACTCTCTTTCGTTATCAGACACCTTTTCACTTGGAACATTATTTCAACACATTGGAATTCTTTATGGGCTTTTAACCACACAGCTGGCGTTATTTTTATTTCTTACGGAAATCCCTTATAATCAAAATACTTATAATTCTTAAGATTTAACAAATGAAAAATTGTTAAATGTATAGCTGTTCCTACCAATCACGAAATCTCGCGAGCTCTCTCTTACAAAACAACAATAATAATCGAAACTGGAGTATTTCCCTAAACAATATTCGTATCATCAACTATCTAATGAAGGAAAAAAATATTTGTATGTGTCTCTAATAGGAAGTTGTAACTTGATCCAAACCAGGGGTTTTTAAACATTTCGGGGTGGTGACCTCATTTATTTGTACATAAATTTTGTGTGGCCCCTTAAGCATTGTGCAAAGATATTTCTATACGAGTTTTTGTGTAGTATTATACTGTTTTGCAGTAATAAAAATCAGATACAAGTTTTTTTTTCTTTTGAGTATAGCGATATAGAAATATTAAGTTGCAAAATAAAAAACACTGTATTATGTAATGATAGAGTACATTGCACATAAACTATAATCTGTTTATTAAGTGCAGTCATTTTGAGTTCATTTATGAGATCATCATCTTTTATTAGAAAAAGTAAATGTAAGATTTAAGCAGAATGAGAAGATGTGCTTGATTTTTTTTAAACTAAGTTATTAAATCTTGGAATAACGTTCAACACCACCGGACAAAGTACTTTCTCAATATTCTTTACATTTGACCGATACTGCAATATATGAATTTAAATATCAGTAAAATTATCTATTAGCTTTCTCCAATAAGAATCTAACAATTAAATTATTAGCATTAATAATAATAATGGTGAACAAGTTATTTTATGCAAGTGGATATATAAAAAATCCTAACATTTTTAGCGAATCTCAGCTGCAAGTCACGTGACTCCTAGTTTAAGAAACACTCATCTAAACAAAAGGTAGGTTTTTTATAATAGTTAAGATGGGAATTGTGACTTCATTTTACCTAAGAAAAATGCCACAAGGGATCAATAGCGCACACAGGAACTCTTCAAGGCGGGGAGGGGGGGGGTCCAGAATTCGAAAGTCCACCATTCTCGCATCATGTTCCAATACGTTACCCAATATATTCTTTTCATGTTGTCGATTTTAGGGAACAAAAACAGTAAAAAAGTAATTAATTAATGATTAATACTAGTTATTAAATAAAGAATTAGCATTAAATATTAAACTAATTATTAATAACAACTACTTAATTAAATGTAAAGTACTATAAACATAGAATTATAATTAATCGGAAGAAAAATTAAGGGCTAGAGGAAGATCCGGACCCGAGCCCCCCCCCCCCTTGTGTGCGCCACTACAAGTGATTTCTTATAGCAGAAATCATGTTAAAACCGCACGTTCACCTGACTCGTATGTTATCTATTTGCATGTTAACGAAGTTTATTTGAAAAACAATAATCAAAATTGATCAGCCATTTCGTTTTTCGGAATTTTTTGAATACATTTCCTTCACATACCAATCTCTAACTTAAATGATGAGCTTATACAATTATTCAGTCTTAACAAGACATTTAAAGAACAAAAGACAATTTAAATTAAACGTCTTACGAAGTTAAACATAAACTGTTTATTCCTGCATATAAAATTATTTCTTAAGATTTCAGTGAATGAATCTATACTGTTATGTAACATCTTATTATTAATGAAATGTAGCCAAAGTCTTCGTAGCGAAAGAGAAACAATGAAAAGAGTAATGTATAAAAGCTGTTAGATAACAAGAATCATATAATTAAACAATCATAATGTTATTTCGGTAGTACACTTTTTCTATTAATGGAAATCTCCCCACCAACACTGAAAAGCATTTCACGGTGGCACTTTAGTGAAAATTAATTTCGATCAAGGAATCCCTTACATCAATAATCTAATTAAATTGCACAACCCCCTTTAGAACAAACATCCTATGTATCTGTAACCAAACGTATTGAAATTGAATTAAAGAAAGCAAAACAATGCAACATTATTTTGGCCCTGCCTTCAATCAACATTAAGATGGACTCAACTTACTTTTCCTCCTAAATAATATCGGCACAGATGTATAATTAGATTCAATTTTTAATCATTCTTTCTTGGTGTGGTGGCATTTATTCCCAAAGTTCACTTTTCTGGTTCGTCAAGTGAGATAACGACAGTTTCGATTCCATGCTGGATGAGAATGTTTAAAAGAATCACCAAAGCGTTCTATTGAAGAAAAGGCTTAAGCTTCGGCGCCATTTTTCATTCCAGAATGGCAGGTACAAGGGATGAGGCAGTAATTGGGATCTTTTAAAAAGTTTTTTTTTTTAATTTTGTTTTGCCATAGAAATTTTGTTTTATCCTGTTTAAACATATGTGAGAGAATAAATTGGTTTCGTTTTTTTAAAACTTTCTATTAAAAGGTATTTAATCATCAGGTTCATTCCAGAAATTTATTGTCTGACACTTTCTAATTAGATCTCAGACATTTGTTAAATGAAAAATTTTTGAATAATTTATGGAGAAGTCTTTTTTTAAAGATATTAATTACTTTGATTGCTGAGAAAATATCATTCGTTGTTCATAAATACTTTAATACGCTCTTAAAGTATTTTAATTACAATGTCAATTTATTTAACAGCTAAAAAAGGAAGTTGTACTAGTGAAATGTTTCATTGTTATGCACTATGTGTAAAAAGTAGATTGCATATTACTAAATGGATAGAAGCACAAATGAATACTAACATCCATGGAGTCCTGAGAATTTCTTAACGTATTAAATGTCAACATTATTCGAATTATCATATTAATTCGATTAAAGATTTTCAGTATATGTATTACATTTTGAGAAGATTTACTTTATACTTAACATAATATACAACATTGACCATGAAATATACAATACCATAGAGAAATAAAACTACATCGTATTTTTAGTATTATTTAAGGGGAGTCAGTAGGGTAAAAATCATGAAATGATCGATTTTGAGTTTTTGATATTTCTGAAATCTGTATTTCATTACCTTTCTAGGGATATAACATATATGCCAGATTTTTAATTAAAAGTATGTCAAAATGACTTTTAAAAAATTATCAGCTGGCGGGCCACGCCAACTTTTGACAGATATTTGCCTTTTAAATATCCTGAAACAATTGCAAAGCCTTCTTTTTGTTTATTCAAACGCAATTAACTTTAGATAAAAGTATAACTAATATTAACTGTAATAGTTTAGTGGCGGTATTTCTAGTTACAACATGTTTTCAAGAGTTTTAAATCAGAATTATTTATTATTTGTGGATTATAACAATGACAAGGTAAGATTTTTTATAAAAATTACTGTCTTTTAAAAATTATATTTTTAAAATAGTTCTTAAGAAAATTAAATTTTTCTAAATTTACTGTATGGGAAGAAATACACTGCAAGTTTACATTATATATTCCTTATGCATACTTGTGCATACTGAAGTGATATTTTGAAAATATTACAAAAAAACTCCAGTTAGCTAAACAGCATATGTTGTGTCAAAAAGGGACCAATTCAGTGACGATAAATAAAAATTTGTTTTTGAAAAAACTAATTTTTTCTTAAAAAATATCACTTCAACATAAATATATATGTTTCTTTATTGTACAGACAAGATTTTGAACTTAAATATTCCAAAATTTCTGAATGTATGGTACCTACAGATTATTCAGATGTGCAATACCATTTGTCGTTGCAAGAAGCTGGTTACATACATACAAATACATAAATATCATGTTTAAAAAAAAACAGTTTTATTTTGGCTGTTTTAGAAATCATTTGTCCAGTTAAAAGAAACTTTTGAAATTTAAAAGTTTTAGAAACTTATGTTTCATGTGAACACACTGATGAAAAGTTTGGAAATGATGTAAAATCATGTTTTCTCAATTACACACAAAAACCTTGCGGATAAATTTTTTCACATTATATTTATGATAATTTATATTCAACTTTGATATTTAGATATTTGTAATGCATAACAGCTATAAATTCTTCAAAACTTTATACAGATTTTGAGAAAATAGATGTAATTTTTACAAAATATCTCATTAAACAAAAACTGAAAAATGCTATGTATGCATTTGCTGAGTATTTAAAAACTTTTTTTGTTTCCTATTTTACTTAAAATATATTGGCATGATGCTAATGCTTAATAAAATGGGGCAAATACATGTTGTAATTCATAATTTTTGTGATGAAGTGACATTTCATGTTGAAAATGCATTATTCTCAAAATTTGTGTTTATCAAAATGTATCTTCTTTTTTCTCAGAAAACAATGAAAGAATACTCATAAAATTTCAATGAAACATAACTGATATGTAACTATGTATACTGAAGTGAGCCCTTATAAATTTTTCCAAAATATTTTAACATTCAGCATTTATCGTAGAAAAAAAATGAAGATTTTCAAGAAATTCATAGTGATATCTTTACATTGCATCAATTCTGAAAATACTTAACAATATATTTGAAATATCTCACTTCCGTATAATAATATTAAAGTCTAATTAATATTCAGACAAAATCTGAAGTCTTAATATTTAACAGTTTCTGAGAAAAATGTACATATGTATATGTGATGATATGCTGATATGTGATGATTTTTGTCGTTGCTTGTGATACTGTTGCATAGCAGGATTTTGAAAAACTTAACGATATATTTGAAATATCTCACTTCAGTTTAAATATTAAAGACTAATTAATATTCAGACAAAATCTCAAATCTTAATATTTAACAGTTTCTGAGAAAAAGGTACATATGTATCTGTGATGATATGCTGATATGTGATGATTTTTGTCGTTGCTTGTAAAGCTTGTTATTCGCATAAAATTACATAAGGGGTTGAGTGATAATCATTTAAGTCGTCGAATTCACGTATGTCGGGTATAATTTTGCATATAAATGTATATAAATATTATTTTTAGTTGGAACCAAAGACTAAAGAAAATAATAATTTAGAAAAAAAAATGTTTATAATAAATTCATAGATAACATAAATACAAAATCGCAAGCCAAAGTTATTTTGATGTAGAAGGTTTCATAAAGTCTAACAAAATAGTTTGCCTGCTTAAAAGGGATTTTTCCCCCGCAAAATTTCTTCATATCATGCTAGTATTTTTTTTATTTCTTCTTTTGTGAAAAAACTACACTCTTCGTTGGAGTATTTATTTTCTAAAATATGTTACTCTTCACCAATTAATTTCTGAGGCCTTTCATATTACTGAACATCATATTCGATCTTCCGACTGAACTGGATCTACAGACCTAAGTTTATTCAATGACTTGCTCATGCATTCATATGAGTTCCTCAATTGTTGAATGTGGGAATCCAGCAGATCTTGAACGTCATCACCATCTATTTCTGATTTTATTTGTCTGGCAAGATCGACAACTTTTTCAATAAAATAACCAGTTTCATCAGGCTCTGCAATGATTCTTCCTTAGTTTTAATGATGGGGGAAAAGATAAATCAACAAGATTTGAAAATCATGTAACTCCGAATTCGTTTAAGTCGAAGTATTACTGTAATCTGGATTCCTTCAGTAATTCTAGTGGTTTCTTCCCCATGCAAATGCATAATGTATCAAAGTGCCGTAAAACATAAGTGCATTTATATAGGTATTGACAGAAATGTTGTCAATACCTATATAACGGGCTCATGCATCAGTCTAAACCTCCATGCATCAGTCTAAAACAGAGGTGAGCAACTAGTACCCCGCAAAGAGTTTTTATGCGGCCCGCCAAGACAACCAGAAAGTCTGCTTTTAACCGAACTTTCTCTCCTGTGCGATATCTAAAATTTGTCTTTTATGTTTCACTATTAGAAGAATAAAGTACTTGAAAGTGTTTCTATTAAAATATCATCTGCTGAGTTTGGAAAACAAAGCCTTTATTCATTTTGCTCTGATATCCCATTACTGCTGATATTGATACAGCACCTGAGAAGCTACAGCTTGAACGTAATAACTTGAAGTAAAATCCCAATGTGAAAAAAATGTTTAATGTTATCGTACTGACTTTTATAAAGCTTTGCCAGCTGCAAAATCATTCATGTATGAAGAAATTTGCACAGAAATACTCCTTTTTGTTTTAGTCCATATTATTTGTGAGCAAAGTGAAGATCCACAAGTGTAAACATAGAAGACATTTTGCTCACATAAACTTGTACTCTGTAATGCAGCGTTTCTCAAACTGTAGGGCATGGCCCCTCGAGGGGCGTGACAACCCTAAGGGGCGAGCATATCAAAAATTCGAAAATAGAAGATTTTTTTAAAAAACATTATCAATTTACTGAAAAAAAGCAAAACAAAAGAAATTCTGACACTATAATATTGATATAATATACTAAAAATCTGTCAAAATACGCAATGTATTTGATAATTAATTTATCAATACTAAGCTAAGAGAGCAGGTTTAAAACTTTTTATGTGACTTCCATGGGCTTGTGGCCGCGGTGGCCGAGTGGTCTAGGCATCGGATCATGGCTAGCATGTCATGGGTTCGATCCTAGTACCACTAAAGATCCGCCGTGTAGGGGAGCGCTGCACGTTAACTCTGTCGAGAGCTCAAACGTCCTCCCGTTGGTGTGGTGTGGTAGTTAGGAGAGGGGGGTGCCAGCTCAGGCGTCGTCCGCGTCACTTGACCATGGTTCAAAATTACGCGGACCGTCGCCAAAAGCCCTCGTGTTGCTAATCAGTGCGACGTTAATATTCTCTCACTCACTCTCACTCACTCCATGGGCTTGTCATATTTAAAATTTAGTACTATCTAGTTAATTTGTAAGGTTTATAATTATTAAAGTCATGTTGTAGCCTTACGTCATAGTGCATTATTATTACATTCTATATATTGTTATTGTAATAATTTTACGAAGAGATGACGATGAAAATTATGTTTAAAAATTTATTCGCAAGCATTGAAAGTTTGAGAAGCACTGCTGTAATGAGAATTTAAACAAGAAATGTCACTCCTGATTTAAAAAAAAATTTAGATAAGGTGTAATATAAGTGGGGTATATTTGTGTCTCTAAGCAGATTTTAAACTTAAATATGCTTGCAGTTATAGACAATATGAAACTAACACAAAAGGTTAATTGAAAAAAAAACTGCTAGTATTTTATTTAATTTATATTTAACACTTTTATAACGAATCCAATCGCTTAAAAAAAAGGTGCAGTCCTCCAATATCATCTATTACCGTAATGAGGCCCAAAAGCCAAATAAATTACCTACCCTTGTTCTAAACAATTCCTTGTTACTTCTAAATTGAAATAAATAAAATTATTTAATTTATCATTGAGAAAAATATGAAAATATAAAACAACTTAAGGTAAACCTTCTTTTTTGGAGTTACTCAAATTAATATAAGTACAGGAATATTCTACAAAGCCTCTACTTTTAAGATGTATTTTCTATTACTGGGACTCTTTTTAATACGATTAGAGGTTTTTCATACATTTCTGCCTTAATAGTTAGTAAAATACAATTAAAGAAAATATCTCTTGCATATAAGTCGGAGTTTATTTGTTGGTGTTAACACTGATTCAGATTCAGAACGTTAAGCTATATTTCAGGTTATCATACAGAAGAAAGACAGGAGTGTCAGAGTATTAATTTAAGCACTGCCTCAGTCGATTCCCAGCACTCTGAAATATAAAATCCTTCTCCAACGATCCCCTTAAAATTTATATATAGTGAAGTTTGCTTAAATAAGCTACGTATTTCTTTCTCAGTGTTATTTAAATATATATGTATTAAAAGTATTATTTCTAATGTTATACGAAAGGTTTCCCTGATTCCGTAAGAAGCTTTAGACAGAGAGATATTATTTACAGAACATAGGCTTTTCATGTGAAGTAATAAGTCTAATTCCTAATGAAGAAATTAATCTAAATTCCTTTCAAAAGAATTTCAACAGATCTTTAGGTTTTACGGTAGTATATAACAAGTTGCTCTATATAGTGAATGATTATGGACTAGGCATTTTCAAATTGGTGACAAATCCGATGAAGTCGTAAGCCATGATTGTAGAAATGTATAACTCTATCCAGGTATTATTGAGAGTTATATATAGATATATTATTGAGAGTTACATATATGTATTATTGAGTGTTCCTCAGCTATTATTGAGAATTGTATATTGTGCTAGATTACATCTTATAGCTCATGTATCACCTCATGAGTAACGACATAAACCCATTACAACACAGTTCAATATCTCAATATACACTTGATTACGCCAGTATTCCTAGTATAATGAACACTGCAATTACATCGTGTTCCTCTATAAACCAAATGCATTTCAATGGAATTAAATAAATGTAGAATGAGTTACATTAAATAAATAAACAAAAGAAAAAAGACTAAAGCTAACCTCAATCGGTAAAATTTTCAAAATATTTTCTACTCTATTATGCAGAATCAAATTGAAAATTATTTAAATTTATAAATGGGATTCTATAAATTGAATAAGAAGCTCACATAATGGAATGAAATAGTTCTTTTTGCTGCTTGTTTAAGCAGAATTATGAATCTATTAAATAAAATGGATAATTATTCAAAAGAAGAACTAAAAATGGAATTTGCTTTGATTAATATACATCAATGGATTATAGTGAATACGTCATAAGTTACATTGCAAGTAAATCAGAAAATCCAACCTAATTTTAATTAGAATTACACATGAGAAAATGTAAAGTAGTTCATCACATCAATTAATGTGTGACCAATTTTTTATTTTCTTCATTTAATTATATATAATCTAGTGCCACACACAGAAGAATATCCTAACATGTAAAGTGAGAAAATATCATTTTTAATGCCTGACTTGTTGACCTCGGCTACAGAACACGTTTCTACTACTTAAGTAGTGTACGAATGAGGTAATATTTTTATGGAGACTTAACTTTTCTCTGTATCGACGTTGCAGTTATCAAGAGACAAACTGATTAAAATAATATTATGATGTTGCCAAGGACTTTATAGCCAATTGCATAACTTTGAACAAGGTTACATATCTGGTGTGCATAAAACTGGCTGATCGTATTGAAAAACAGGACACTTTTTACACTGTACGTACAAGGTTATGTAAATCTACTGACATCAATGATTGTTGTAAGGAGCTCCATGGAGGAATGAAGGCTCTGGAAGGCCAAATACAATAAAAAAAATTTTAAGTCTATCTAGTCCTCACCTCGCCGTCAACTACAAAAATATGTGAGAGAAGGCTTTTTCAGTCATTACACTGACGTTAATACACGCGAGTAGTGTTGCATACGATAAGTTTGCAAATAATTCTCCTGGCATTTATCCTAGCCATAAATAATACATTTGCGATATGCTGAGAGGGTAGGAAATGTACGTTTTGGTTCTTGTATCATACAAACAAAACTTCTTTGCAGATTCTGAGCTTTTTTAAATATAGTTATTTAATATTAGAAGTAACAATGTAAATTTCAGTTATTGGAAATATGTTATGTTTAGTTTTCAACGAAAATGTAATACTTTGTCTTATTTAATGAATTATATATATTGAGTGCAATTGCGTTGAACCACTTTCATATAAGAAGTAAAAATCATTCTGGTGCAAGGCCTTTTAAAAGAACATTTAATTTGGTTTATACTTCTTTTATTTGAAAAATATTCCTATTTAAAATACTGAACATCCAAAAACTGTTGCACACATATATAACCCTCTCCTAAAATACAGCGAATACTTTAGTTAGAACGTAAATATTTGGCATAAAAATGATTTATGTGAAAGAAATTTAGTTTTTTATATCTTATTTAACATATATGATGCATTTTGCAAATTGATTTAGTTGCTTCTTTTTCTAACGCAAGTGATTTTTTCTATGTATAAATCTTAGTAGTCTGTTTTAAAGATTATCTGATTTTGTAAATTGAATTGCTATATGGTGAACCTTTATTTCACCCTTAAATATAATTTAAAATTATTTTTCCGTTGCTCATGTAAATAAAGAAACATAAAATTGTGATTTTATAACACCATATACGCCAAAAGTTCCCAGCATGCACCATTGATAGTAATTGGAAGTTAAGAAAAAATGAGTAATTTAAATTAATTTATTTACAGAAATCTGCAGCTAGTAACAACTACAGTAGCCGAAACAGGCAATAATAACCCTATTCTAAAATTAACTTGCAAACTAATGCTTATATAAATAATAATGTATAGATAATTGTATATCGTTATTTCCGTAGTTCGACACTAAGCAGATCTTGTCGCGTAAACGTTTCTTTAAACTTAAGTTTCCGAAACAAATCGTCATCTCCTTTCTCCGAAAATCAACTTCCTTAAAACGATGTCAACACAACCTGCTGAATTTTCAACTGACAAATTACTGCACTTTTTGAGGCACTCCATCGCCTAATCGCTCAAAATCACACAATTTGCAGGCTGTTGCCCGCTGTGAACTTAATTTCCGCTTGTGCTGAGCTGCGTAATTCAATTACACCGAAAATATATTCTGGATCTTTTAAAGTTATGGCATTCTGGGGTGCATAAAACGCACTTTCTCCCTCTTTCTCGCTTCTTTTCCGGTCCTACAGGCTTATCTCGGGACTCTCCCGTTTTATCCTTGAACGTCCTTTTCGACGGCTGCAACAAAGAGATAAATTGTTTTCGTTTCCAAAGCACTTTATTTTGTTTGTCTCGCAGGGTGAAAGAACAGACTCTATTCTTTCCCATCCGGAAATCTATTCCGCTCGCTGGGTTATACATCCTCTTGGAAGGTTCTTTTCATGGTTTTGACGTTTTTGATTGCGTTTAGTCTGAATTCTGGTACGAAAAAGAGGAAAATAACAATGCGGGGTGATAGTTTAAGGTGCGTTTTCTTTCTTTGCAATGTCAGCGAGAAAAGCACCGAATGTGGTAATGAAAATAAATGATGTCAAAGAGATATTTGTGAAATATATTTCAGTAGGAGAAAAAACTAAGAAAAACATTTTTTTTTCTGTTTTTCAAATAGAGATTCATAATTTGTAATATTTGATAAGTATTGATAATAATTTCATATGTAAAATTTGATTTGATATAAGGTTTCATATTTTCGATGGAAGAACAAATTATGAAACTATTTGAAAAATAGATTTTATTCTTCGAAAATATATTGATACCCGGGATCATGACCTACTTCCGAAATAAAATTCGAATATGTAAGAAACAGTAACAAAGGGTAACACTACTTCCAACGTTATTAGGGACAGAAACCAGTTTGTATTTAACCGCTTCAATTATTTCTATTTTCACAGGAGAGAGAGAGAGAGAGAAATTTCTTTTTTTTTTACTTTAAAGGAGAAATAAACAATACTGCAAAACATATTTTCCAATTCCAGAAAGATTAGAGAGAAAAAAATTAAAAATAAGTAAATGCGAATTTAAAACTTGAATCAAAATAAAAAAAATAACATTTTCAAATGAAGAAATAAATATTTATATTTTATGAATGCAATAGCATTGATAAAAATATTTTATGTAAATTTGCTTTACAATAGTTCTTTTTTTACATATACAAGCACGATATGAATACATAATCAGTACGAAAAAACTTTATCAGATTTTATTTTTATGTCTAAAAAAAAATTAGAGCATCGTGATCTAAAACTGAAAAAAAAAGTATTTGTTTGAGAATACAGTAGATTCAGCAATTTTCTAAGCAGTTTCTTTTATGTACGTTTGCAGATGCACCTGCTAAAGTGTAACTCTAGTTTTATTTTATTGTAAATGTTTACATTAAATGTGTATTTATTACATAATTGTATATTTATTCGTTATAAATAAATTATAAATTTTGAATTAGTTCATTCAGTATAAATCCTTCATTAATGTATTTATAAATTGTTTTAAAATTAAAAAGACTGCTATACTTCTAATTTGAAAATTTAAGCTCCTTGCTGTTAAAAATAAAGGATACTTAGCAATAGTTCTAGAATTTCTGAATAGCATTTGAAGATTAAATTTTTTTTCATGTTTTTTTTATCTTTATTTGATCATAATTCTGTGTTACAAGTAGCAATATCAGGTACACATTGTGGACTTTGTTTAAACCTTTTCCACAAAGAAAATAAAGTGTTCATGTATATAAGATTGTGTACTCTCTCTCTCTCTTTCTCTTTCTCTCTCTCCCTCTCTTTTTCTTTCTCTGTACTTCTTTCTCTTTCACACACATACATATATTTACCCTCTTATAGAAAAATTAAGGCGACGTGGTACGATTTACAGGAAATTTTTTTAACAATGTTTTTCATAATTTTTCGGTTGTCTCCTATGTAAATGTATGATGTAAAACAGATTTTGTGCTCAAAATTCCATAAAAAGCCAACCATTTATTTTTTAAAGGAAAATAAACTTATGAAGTGATTTTAAAATGCTACTCCTCCTACAAAAATTAAAATACATATATGAAATTTGATTTATAAGTACGTCAATTTATGTATAACAAAAGTTGGTATGACTATTGTGATAACATGATTGGTATCCATACAATACTTCTTTTTATGAATGTATATTGAAAATTCCTTAAGAAATGCGTAAATTTTAAATTCAATTATATTTTTTAAAAAAAGTATTTCTTTGATTGAAAAATGCATACCGACTTTTATTCCATGCACTATTAGCAAAAAGTGAAAAAACATTTCCAAGTATTAGGCTCGATAGAAAAAAAGCTTTAGCATTTTAAATGAAGCCAAACTAGTTATTTTATCTTTCTGAGATACGTCAGTTTAAAGTTTAGATTTGCCATTCGGATATAAGTACAAACAGACGTAAAGGTTATCACAACTAGGCGTTTTTTAAACTTAGAGCTTTTAAATTTTGTGAGATTGTATAAAAGTATAGAAAAAATAATTTAGGCTATAATATTAGATTTGATTTTTTTTGACCGATTTTTGTCAATTGAATAGTTATCTGCCCCCTTAAGATAACTTGTAAATTATGTTGTGATACCTGATCTTTTCTACACAACTCTTTCTGACACGTGTGAAGCCTGTAAGTAAACAAATTAATCAAATTCGAATAGTAATCTAATAATTTAGAATATTCTGCCTTTCATCCATAAAAGGATTCAAATTTTAATGGTTCTACATGTAATTGCACTCTATTTAGCTTGGGAAATAAATACACTGTTTATAAACAGCACACATTTGTAGTTTCTACATCACGTACTCTATAGAAAAAAGACTATCAAAACTGTGTTTAATATGATCAAGATGTACCGGTAAACAACACTGGTGTTAACTATTTGATTCAGAGACGTATTTAGCCCAAAATATACGATTCAAGAATTTAACATAGAGTGAAATAAATTTCATTAATTCGCATCGATGATTTATTTTGATATGCTGGAATTAGATGTTTCTATAAGCGCAACGTGTTCTATGGAGTTTTAACTGTAGGAGATGGATAGTTTTGCCATGAAACTGTGATCTTCGAAAAGGAACTTCGGCTGTGCCGCCTTCCTTCTTTTACTATTCCTGATTGACACAAATACAATGTCAACAACATAACATGTTGCTCATAGGATGAGAAATGAGAATATAAACGGTTTAAAGAATCATAACATTAAAAGAACACATGTAGTTGAAATTCTCATTCATTTCTACTTAAGGTATCCGACTACCCTAAAATTAAGAATTTTGCCAAAAATTGACAATTTTTATGATTTTATTTTATAGACCACCATATTAACTTTATAAAAATACCAAGTTTATTACTTCCGCTCAATTGAACAAAAACTGCAAGTGTTTTAGTAAAAGCATATGCTATTACTTTAAGCAAGATGTTCTACTTTAAAACGCGTTTTACTGGAAATATGTTTTTTAATGCTCAAACGAGGACAGAGATTGCTAGAAAAGTTTTAAAAATAATTTTAACTGAAGTTATTTTTTGTGTATGTTCAATATAATATATGAGAGGTGTTTTAACCTTCCGATTTATCAATCACTGTTGTATTACAAAATTTACAGTCCCTTATGTGAATATAATCACTGTTGTATTACAAAATTTACAGTCCCTTATGTGAATATAATCACTGTTTTTTAAAGCAATTTCATATAGTAACTGAGATAAACTAGTTTTTTGTAAAAATTAAAATATATCTCTCCTGAAGGTCATTTTAAAAATAACAACACATCAGAGTTAAAAAATTGAAAATTTGTTTATAAACATTTGGTACAGAATGGGCCGCGTTTATGTTATTTTTTGTCAATTTTTACCAATTGTTTCCCATTTTTTTTAGTAATAATAATTTTTTTATCTTCCTAATTTTAGTATATTTTCTTAAAATGCTAAACAGATCTAGAAACAACAAAAAAAATTCCCATATCTCCATTTTTTTTTTAAATTGTCGCAAGTGGTTGGATACCTTAAAAGAAAAGAATTTGGATTACAGAGGGACATTTATAAGTTGTGGAAACTTTAGAACGTTAAGAAAATAATGAACCCAGAAAGGAATTCCTTACTGTATGTTTAAACAAAAGCATTTCTTTACATGACTAATACTTTTATTAAAGCACCTATGACTTTCTTGTAAATGTTAAACTATTTCTAAACATAAAATACATAGCATTTATTTTTTGTCCATCAGTTGTTGTTAGTGTTAAAATCTTTTCATTTAAATTTCAGAACACACACATCAGATTTTCCAATAAGGTTCAGGTAGTCAAAAAAGCTGGATATCCAAGATATGTAGAACATGGTCTCACACATTTCACTCAAATTATTTTCTTGAATAGAAATCATATCTTATTCCTAAAATGAGCCAATAAATATCAAACATATACGCATATCGAAGCAAAAACTGCAAATACAATGCAAACTTAATAAAATCCTGAAATAGAATGCATATGTGTCGCATAACTTAATTTCTTACTTTTCGTATTGAATAGTTAGTAGGATAAATAACACACAATGAAGGTGGATTATTTCTTCTTACTTTACACCGAATTTACATCGACGGCGCAGTTCTCTAGCAACTTGGCAACTAAATTATAAGACGAAAAAGCATATTAAAAGCGAATTTGTTAGCCAAAACAGGGCCGTGCCGAATACATTTATATTCATCGAGGTTGTAAACGGCACTATAAACTAATCATCCCTGTTGATTTCACATAGAAGGAAAAGACTTCATTTGAGTCTTCGCGTTGCCTCATTTGCATGTCTTGTTACCTCCTTTGATGTGTCCAAGTGGTTAACAGAAACAGAACCCATCTGCTAAGCTATCCTTTAATTACGTTTCATTATGCGATGGTGCGTGGAAGGGGAGTTAGTGGCGCTTGCAAAGTCGGTTGAAATTCAATAAGTTCTGGAAGCAGCGCGGGAGGACATCCCTTTTAATATATTTTCACGATATTGAATTTATGTTTTGCTTCCATAAGACATGGGAATCGTGTAAGAAATCTTTAGAAACTCTTTTAACTTAAATATGTAATACCTACAAAACATTTGATTTAGATGACTATAACATGGTACATAACTTAATGCTTGTGAATTATCGATTTAATCCAGATTGCAAGATTTAGTAGTTTATCACTATTTAAAGTAATTATAAAAATGAATGATTAGTTTATCCTTCTTTTGGTTTTAATTTTATTACACTTTAATTTAATTCCATCGAATTATGCACTTATTAATAGGAACTTTAAAATTTTATTTGATAAATATTGATGCCGTTAACCGAATTGTAATATGGTACTAAATTTGAAGAAACCTCAGAGAAGACTCAAAACGTTTGTCTTTGTTTTATTGTAGATATACCACCAACAATAAATTTAGAATGTGTACTTTTTTAATTAAATGTGAATTGCAATGTTGAGAACAGATATTTCAATATACAGTAGAACGTCGTTTATCCGAATGTTTATTATCCGGAGCGTCAAATATCCAAACACAAGTCCGGATACGTTTTCGAACAGTGCAATGCTCAATATTTGTTTCCTGTGAGGCCAAAAGTGACCGGAAAACCCAAGGTGAGGGATATTTGGGGGATTTCAATTGTGTGATTTGGTAAACATCTGCGCGGAATATTATGTCAGTTTGTGAGGGGGTGTACACGTGCTCTTTTGTTGAGTTTTGTTGTTGTAGAAACCTGGATAGCATGCGATGCAGAAGACTGTGGATTTCAAATGCTAAATAATGACGAGACAGTGATTTCCGTGCAAGAAGAATTTAACCCTGTCGACAATGAAACGGATGAAGACGAGGAAAACAACAGCAACAACGAAAGTAGCAATGGCCCATAAAATTCTGACGCGTTTCTGCGTTAGAGACAGCTATGGAGTGGTACGAACAACAATCAGAGTGCTGTCTTACTCAACTACTGCTGTTGAAGAGAATCGGAGACATTGCAGTGGAGAAATGAAGGTGGGTGTACAATGGTACAGCGAAAAATAAGTGATTATTTTCCACAATCATAGTAAAATTACGACATTTTGCACCTATTTGGCTTTTTCTTCAAGCACGTTCCCGCATGTGCTGATTTTCAACATTTGTATAATGTCCAGTATCATATACTGCATAGATCGTATTCGGTTTTCGGTTATCCGAACAATCACGTATCCGAATGGTGTCCGGTCCCAATTGATTCGGATAAATGATGTTCTACTGTAATTAAAAAATTCGTTCTTTATATTTGAATGATTATTGGTTAACAATTTGAACAGGGATGTATAATGCAGTAATATGTGTTAGAAAATAACTGGATATTTTGTATTAATCAATAGCTACTAATTACCCTTAGTGCTAATATCAAACAATGTTACACTTTAATCTCTTTTAATCTATAAAAGACGATAGTTAGGAAAATTTGATAGAAAATTCGTTTTTCCACCTTATATCTTTTTCCTGTTAACAACTTACCCTCTTCTGTCTCCGGAAAGAGCAGCTACTTCACGACGGCGATCTTTTTGTTACTTAGCTTTTTTTTGCTACTTATTACTTTGTTTCCCGTGATAACTACTGTTCCCGACGAACTTTCTTTCAGATAAGACGCCATCTCATCTGACATCTCGGATGCGTAACATTATTTATTTATTTTGGAGATCAAGATCAAGATTTTTGCACAATCAAGATAAAATTGTGAAGTTTTGCACCTATTTGATTTTTTTTTGAAACACGTTTCCCGCATGTGAGGATTTTCAATATATGTATAGTGTCCAGTATCACATACTGCACGGACGCACTCGGTTTTCGGTTATCTGAACAATCGTGTATCCGAACGGTGTTCGGTTCCAATTGATTCAGATAAACGACGTTCTTCTGTATTTGCTTAGTTTAGATTAGCCTGAGTTTATGTCACCACGCAAGAACTATTAATGAAGATGACTACAAAGCTAAACCCCAGATGACGAGACTGCAGTCTGAAAACGTATCTCATTCATGTAATTTTCATATATTAAGTTAGTGTTTTGAAACCGTTTAACATTCAAAGTCTTCATTATTTCACATGAAAGTGTTTGAATTGAATGAGGACACTAATAAATCATTTCACAAATTTTTTATTCTTTTTTATGAGTTCATCACTATACCAACACTATACTTGAAATTTAATTTTAAAAAATTACTTATTTAGTATTTTACTTTCGAATTATTGAATTTATCTCATCACGAAACAGGTAGTTTAGAACATAAGTTATACATAACTCTTTAAAATAATTAATTAAAAATAAAATGGTGACCCGGACGTGATATATCTGAATGATACGCCATTTTTATATTGCCACAAAAATTAAAAGGAATTTAACATTATTTGTTGCTGATTGATATATTTGTTAAAGGAAGTAAATTCGATATTGTTTTCAATCAACAACTGAAATGAAAGGTTTATTTAAATGTTAACTAGAGCTATATATTTAGTTATAGTATACTTCACAAATTTGAAGATATTATTGGGGCCAATGAATGCAATCTAAATTGCAGAAAGCGGATTTTTACAGTAAAAAGTTTGCTATCATAATTTCATTATCTTTCAATAATAAACTATAAACCAAATAAACTGTAGGCTTTTATTCTAAAGGCAATTAGTTATTCTACTGAAAAATATCTTTTTCACAGCATAAATTAATTTTCGTTCTAAATGCACAACGTTATGAGAATAATGAATAATGAGGCTTATGTGTAATTGTAATTTTGAAAAGGCAGAATGATAAACAAGCATGTCACAAATACAAAGGAAAAACAATTAATTATGCATCCATCCTAATGTCTCTTGACGGCTCGTAGCAAATGCTGAAAATGGAAAATAAAATAAATTCGCTTTAAATAGAGTAGTTTTTGGTATTATGGAATTGCTCGTTTCCTCAACGTAGAAAAAAATTCATAAAAGTTTATTTTATAAAAAATATACCTATGTGTTTGGTAATTAACAATGCTAATAATATTACTTTCCTGATATTTTTAGTTTTTGATTTCTTAATTCATATACTACACATTTCTCTTAAAAATTGATGTTTTCATTACTTTTATATTCATAATACATTAGGCACATCAATTTGGTAAACAATAATGCTAATATGTTATATATGACGATTATTTTATTATGATACACAATTTTAATAATCTATTATGTTAAGAAAATCCGAAAAATTAATATGTTACCGTAAACAATACTATTCACCTGTTAGGATAAACATTATTATTAATATGTTATGACACACAATTTTTTCTTTTATGACAAACTATTTTAATAATCTGTTATGATAAATAAACTTATTAACGTGTTATGAGAAAAAGTAATATTAGCCTGTTATGAAAAACAGTATTATTTATCTGCATCATATTCTGATATTTTGTACATGATTATTATTCAATTAATTCTAGAATAAAAAATAAAAATGGCATTTAAAGATTCTTATAAAAGCATGTACGAAAATTCTTAATATACTCTATTTAAACTCGTATATTAGTCTAAAATATTCTGATTGATATTCCACTCATTGTATGACTTCCCTTGATCATGCAACCTAATTATAAAATTCCTCATCATATAACTTTGAAAGGAATTTCTACTTTCCTGACCATGATTGGGTATAATCACTAAATGTCTACATATTTCATAACTCCAGTTACTTTAATAATGACATTTTATTTTTCGGGTACTATTCAAATAGATTAATTTCGTTTCGTCTATACCATTTTCAGACTTGAAGAGTTGTTTATTTCTTTTAAACCGAATGTGACATTTTATCTGATTGCATGTAATCGACCCCTGTTCTGGTATGTATGGGAACACATTTTTTTAAATAACATGATTTCGGTATAATTATTCAAAAAAGTTAAATATTCGGGCATTTATATGGAAAAAATACGATAAATCCTTCAGAATTTCAATCATTATATGATAGAGGAACATTTTCTTCACAATCTGGTTTTCTATTGATATGTTTTTTCTCTCAAATGTTGGATAAATGTGTAAGCCGGAATCTTTCCTGTATCATTTTCCTGTTACCATTGGTGTCAGAATTTCAGTTGAGAAAAATGATAAACTACATATAAATTAGTAATAAAAGTAATTAAAAAATGAGTACCGTAAAATCCGACGTATAACGCGCACCTATACGTTCAAGCTTCAATTTTTAATTTTTAGGTATATACGCTGTATAACGCGCACCCCCTTTTTTACGAAAAAACCTGAAATTTACGTGTGCAATGCTCTTATGTTTTGAAGTAATTTTTTCGAGGTATTATTCCAAGCATCAGAAAAAAAAATAGCATTCGTTGAAAACTACAACCCTTTAAGATCACAAGGAATTCCATTTTTTCAAATAAACATTATTTTGATACAAAAAACGAAGTCCTTTTTATGCTCAGTTTTTTTTTTTGTTTTGTTATTAAAGCTCTCATTTTCATACCCGGCATATAACGCGCACAAGTAAATTTCAATTTTATTTTTTGTGTTTATATTACACGCTATCCGCCGGATTTTACGGTATATACTATTTAGATAAACAAAAAATAGGATCTAGGGGAGTACTTGAATTGGAAGTGTTTATAAACGTCACTCATGGAAATCATCTGGAAGGCTACAACGACGAATCTCGTAATTCTGAAACAAGGCATGTGGCGAAGATGAAATCCGAGCTGGTACATCCTCTCAAAATAACCACCCCGTGCCAATGGGAGGAGTTCGAGTCTTGGCAGACTTAACGTATATCAGCCCTTCCACACAAATCATCTCCATTGGCCGTAGGGCTCATCACAAACTGGCCACGAGTTTGAGACCATAACCCCTAAATTACCGTGGTCACAGGAGATGTCTACATAATTATTCTATAATATGATTGGCCTGGAAGGAATTAGTGTATTTTTTTATCTATATGCATGCAATACTTTACAATTCAGTACACATAATATAAAAATATAAGCCTTTACAAGATATAAAATAGACATCTTTTTGTGCAGGAGTTTGGAAAATAACAGACAGAACCCCAGACAACTAATAGAATGGAAAAACGAAATGTCCCAATAACCATAAAAATAAAGTGGATGTAGCAGAAGGAAAACTAGAAAATAAATTGTGAAGAATGTCTTCAAAACGAAATCGAAATGTCTCCTTGGTGAACCTTTCGTTACAAAGAACAACAATGAGTAACAAGGTGTATATATATATTGTTTACCATAAAAAATGTATCAAGAATGATACAGGTTACATGTAACAAATTTATATGGATTAGCCCTTTTACTCAAGAAATGACGGTATCTTTGACGTCACGAAGATACTGACTCGCGATAGACTCTGAAACTAAAGCTTGAATGGATCCTCTTTTCTTTTTCGTAATTTTAAATTTGGCCAATGAGTTTTGACATTATCGTATGTTCTGGATAAAGTTTTTAAAGAGCAACAAGGCTCTTATTCCAATTTATTCTGATGTTAATGTTTTAATTTTTAATGCCTTGTCCCATTAAGTCCTGTTTTATAATTATTTAAATCTTTTTTTAAATAGATATGTTTCTTTAGTTGTAATTTTTAGAAACCACATTATTTCCTAAGATTTTAAAATTTTAGCATTGCTTATAAAGTTGAGAAAGATAAAGAAAAATAAATAAAATAAAGGGACCATAAAATGTTTTAATTATATAATACTAAACACACCTCAAGCAATTATTTCTGAAATTTTTAAATCCTTAGCACACTTATTTAAACGTGTGACTGGGAAGAGAAAAGGGCAAAAAAGGGAGAAAATAAATCAAACTTAATCTAACGCCTTATACCAGCAAAATGCAATTCTTCAACAAGATAGAAAACATTAAAAACTTTAATATTTTTTTAATATATATTAAAAAAGGCACATTTTTCATTATGCTAAATAACCAGAGTGTTATTATAGGAGAATATACGCATAAAACTGAAATAATCAAATCAGGATAGAAGCTATTATAGGAAATCTAATTACAAATGACTACAACTATCCGGGAGTATCCCGAAACTAACGATCATTCAATTCCAGTTGTCAGAATAAAGAGAAGATTCATTAGATCCCTCTTCTAGAGTATGATTCATTTGACAAGTGGTGCCACTGATATATCGAGTTTGCGAGTAAAAGCAAAGGGTAGAGAAGAGAGATGTGTTCTCTATGTTCTGAAAAGTTACCAATATGGGAAACAGATACGCTTTCTTGCTGGATGTCAAATTAGAATGACATATGACCCAGCGACGGAAAACGGTTGGCCGAGTCTAGCTTAAAACGTATCTGTTCTGACGTTAATGAAAACAGCAATATCTTCTTCCACGTTCTAAGAACGGAAAGTTTTCTACTTTCATAAATAGTCTTGATTCATTGGACAGGGTTTAATTTTTTGTCCCTGAAGATTTAAACTTTAAAAAAAGAACTTTTTCGATTAGTCCTCTGATTTTAGATCATTATGAAGGTTTTAACGACAGGTCTTAGAGGAAATGAAAGGCAGTGACAAGAAAAAAAAATCGGGGGGGGGTGAACTCGTAAAGTTTATTCGAATGTAATTAGCCCTTTACTTGTAGAATATATACTTGATTTTGTTCTGTTTCATTTAGTGTTCGTTATAATGGTAATAATTGCCACATTTACTTTTTGACACACTTGTGAAAAATTAACAGGGTATATAATCATATATTACCCCCATAAGTGTTTTATTATAATTAAATAAATCCAATACTACATTATTAATTTTACGTTGTATCTAATAAATCATTGATAAGAATAATATGAACCTTTTTTTGTAAAAATTACAGTCACATTTTATCCAAAGTGTTTAATTATATTTAATTAAATCAAATACCCTTATTATTTATACGTTATATACATTAAACTATTAATAAGCAACACAATATGATTCTTAATTTGGATTAGATAGCCATATTTTTTTCAAAAAAGTTTAAATATTTTAAACCACTTAAATACAATTATTATTTTGACATTGCATATAATTGCTGGTAATCAACTTGTCAATATAATTTTTATTATAAGAATTTTACAAATTTTGAACTGTATCGTATGCACGAAAACGTGACGGGACACACAAGCCTAATATTATGTCTTACAGTAAACCCGTACTCGTATCTTTAAAAAAAAGCAGAAAATTAAGTTGGGTTATATGTATATTTTTAAGGTGCTAATTTGATATTGGAGAGTTACGCGCTAGGTTGTTTATGTTGGACAGAATGGGCGATAACATTACAACTTGGTTAACTTGATATTTTTGTTGTGTAGTAAAGCGTTTGCCACGGAGATGACATATATTATAATTAACTAATTTTTTTTCACGGTAACCCTATTAATTTCAGACGACTTGAATTCGGTTTCATTAAAAATGTAACCATTTTCTTTGCAATCATTCTTCAAGCTTCTACTTCAGTCTTGCTGGATTTTGTGCTGTTTTCGAATATGGATATTTCTAATATCATTGGTGAGTACCAAGTTATATTTTTAAAAGAAAATGAGGACTGTGCTCATTTCCACTTTATTTTACTTAAATATAGTACATTTTTAAAAGTTCTAAGTTCGCTGAAATTCATTAGATGAACTTACAGTTTTTGGAATACTGCAAGTTATCAGTAATTATTAACAGTTATTCATTAGTGATTGATTTTAACATATATATATTATATAATTATTTTATACATAATATAATATAATTATACTGCAAATATTTTTATATTATAGTATGTGGTTTTTATTATATATTACATAAATTATTATTGTATACAAATATTATTATATTAGATGGATATTAATTATTGATTGATTTTGATTATTTTAAATATATTCTTTATTTGAAATATATTTCAAAGCAGTTCCTTAAATTATTTTCCTGATGATTTGTTTCAGTAATATGTCACCATTTTGGTTTCCATATCACTCAACAGAAATCTCTGCATGGCGCATTCCGATATCGAATTAGATCCATTTGTAAAAGCAAAATACCGTGGAATAAAAACTTCGATTTGTTTTCATGTTCTAACTATTTTCGAGACAAAAAGTTTTGACAAGTTCAAATTGCCCAAACTGGATTTAGTTGATATGGGTGACTATTATTGATAGTTGAAATGACACTGATTTGCATAAAATTGTGAATAAATACCATAAGTACTTTTGAAAATAAAATATGAAAATATTTGAAATGAGCATGATCTGATTCCATTCGCACCAAACTGTTTCAAAGTAGGAATGTAATGCAAAGTACCTTGGAATTGTAAAAGACAAATGGAATGTTATACCTATATCGTCGACTCCTTCCGAGTGTTAATGTGTTTATAATTATTATTATTACGTAGTGCTGATTCTCAGAATGTATCCGTAAGTGCTCTTCTAATATTGCTAAAATTCTAGTGTTCCTGTAATATTTCTGATTTGAAAAGAACGTGCCCAGTGTAGGATTTTGCTTTCTACGTAAAATATAAATAGTTGAACTGCTATTATAGTAATAGTTCTGCTGGTGCTGTACATAGAGGCTTATTTAAAAACCTAAACTCATTTTTTTAACAAAACTTTTAACCATTATTTCACACATTGTCACATATTCAGTTAATAGTCATATATATATATATAGATACAAAGATACAGTTGTTTTTAGCTAGCTAGCGAAAGTTCAAATAAGCTTTAGAAATTCTTATTAACGAATGTACTTCCCTCTTAGAAGCTTTTAATGAGTGGTAATTTCAAAACAAGATAAAATTGCTTTTTAAATACGAATGTATTTACTTAAAAAAGCTTTTATTTGTTTATTTTCTCTTGCTGTTTGAATATCTGAGATTAAATTTAAATGTTTGACTTTTTTCACTTCAAAAACCAAATAAACATATTGTTATTTTTTCTCAGTACAGAATAGTGCTTTAGATTTATTTGCTATAGATTTACTTTGATTTAGCATAGGTGATTTAAAATGATTATGTTTACTTTAAATTAAAAATTTGATGATTTTTCTCATTTTTATATTTACGATATATTGAATAATTTACCTCTTATCCTTAAAATTTATTTAAACTTTATTTATTATAAGGTTGATTCTGTAATTATGTTGTTTTTCCTTAATTTTACTGCAGAAAATGAAACGTTATTATTTATTAACGGAAAAGACAATTATATCAAAATTTTTAATTAATACTTTCCTTTTATAAAAAAATTTAGAAATATTCCTAAATTGCAATAAATAAATAAATAAGTAATACAGATAATAAAAATTTGTAAAAATAAATGAGCAGTTTTTGACAAATTAGATAAACTAATATGTCATAACTTGCAATTAATATTTGAGGTTAAAATGTCTTTTGATTCAAAAATCATTTCGAAAAAAAATTGAATTTAATAAAAGGAAGTGTTATTATATAAAATTAATAAGTACTATAGCACAAAATAGATGAAAATGTGTTTTAAACATGCTTAGACATTATTAATTTAAATAGATAGCTACATATTTTTTTCATAATGTTTGCACATGTTCAGAATCATTCTATCCCGCAAATAACAGAAATATTTAAGCTTCAAATTAAAAGAACCTCAAATTTGAATGAAATTAGTAACTGACGATCAGTCTTCACATATACATACATCCACATCCTGTTACGCAATCACTTTAAGAATCCCATAGAATTATGAGGTATAAGTTTAATTTCTCTTAGAGCTTTCATTATAAACGTGTGATGATATTAACCCCTTAAGGGCCTCCGGCGTATATATTTGTCTCACCCAACCTATACGTTATGTGTTCTGGGTGTATACACCCGTCCTTCCAAAAATTGATTCTTTACTTTGTGTTATTATCAGTAAGACTATCAGAAGGATTTGAAATGTAATAAAATGACAATTTGTTTCATAATGTGTATTTCTTTAGATTCAAAGGCAGTTGAGTATTTTGTTCCTAAATGTTGTTGTGTAGCTAGAATGATTCTTGAAAATTATGTTTTGAACTATTTTATATTTTTTCAATGTGTATATTGTTTTCAAAAATTTCTAATGTTTTGACAATTTAGTATTAATTATGTGTAATTCATTTCATTCTGGCTTACTTCAAGGATTAATAAGTAGATTGATTAGTAACTTATTAAAAAGTTAGGACATTTGTAATGTATACTTTTCTTACCAATATGTTTAATTATTTTTTATATAAGAAAACCTCTTTTTTTCTTTCTCAAATTTCAGGATATTTGTTGTTTAACTGTTATTTCTTATTAGTGCATTGAAATTTGTAATAATATTTATTTATTTAATTTGTATGTAATTTTTAAAATTTAACGGTGCTAGAGAAGCCAAGAAGTACTTGATTTTAAAATTTAATTGCTTGAATACATGAAGATTTTTTATGAACCCTCTGGTTCATCCGGGGGCAGGATGTTGTAAATTATGGACTGAGTGGGTGGAGCGGGGTTGACACCCCGCTCAGAACCCACGTGGTCTATCTCGATAGAAACCATATGTAATGGATTCTGTCTCAGTTAGAGTCTTAAACTTGACTTCAGCATAACTAGATGTGCTGATGTTTTCTCGTAATTTCTTTGCTTTGGCACTAGATTGCCGTTGTTTACTAGGATTTTTATCTTGAATATTAGAATTATCTTTAGTTTCAGTCTAATTAATGTAATGGTTTAATTTGTTAAAGGTTGTTAAGTTTATTGTTACCAATAAATCCAAGAAAAGACTATTTCTAGGACTCCAGAATATTATTATTATTATTATTTGATAACACCACACACACGCAACCGGTATTCACCACAATTACTACAGAGTTTGTGAAGGATTTACTTATTTCAGAGGAAAATATGCTTATTTATGCCTTATCTTTCCCTGAATACATCGCATACGTGCGCCTATGTAAAAATGGTGGCAATGGGGAGTGAATAACGCAACTTTTAAACAGTAGTTAAGGGGTTAAACTGTGTTGAACGAATGACCAGTACATTGGATTAGAAATAAATAGTGCTTTAATACGGGTCCATTCTATTTCAAGTACATTATTGGAATACTAAGTAAGAGTATTAAATCTTTTATTTTCTACTTTATTTGTAAAACAAAGCTATGCCCACATCAAAGTGATATATGATAGTGGAATAATAAACTTACAAGAATACAAATATATGTAAAACAATTGTCCAATGAAGAAACTAAATATTGACAACATAAACATAATTTTTAAATTATTTTATGTCACTTAGAGTTCCCTGCATACGTGTAAAATGACCAACACAAAATTTATTTGCAACAGATTGGAAAGAAGGAGAATCTGTGCATGAGTAACATAAATTTTTAGACGATAAAATCATGAGACTTAGTATTGTCAAAAAATTTTAACCATTATGTAAAAACTCCTTTTCTTGATGTTGAAGAATGGGAAAACATCAAGTTAAATTTCTCTTTAGAAAAAAATTGCAATAGTTGCGGTGAATCGATGAAGAAAAATGGTTAAAGATTTGCATGTTTTAAGGGATTTTAGTTACTTCAAATCGATGAAAAAAATAGTTAAAGATATACAATGCATAAAAGTGTTTTGCTCCCTTGAATCAATGAAGATAAATTGTCTCAGAATTCTGCCTGAATCATTTTACACTTTTTGAAACGTTATGTATTGTAGAATCAATATAACAATATTCTTTTTTTACAGATGTATGAAAAATATATACTTTTGAAAGTAATGTTTAAATTTTTTTTTTGCAACCTCTCAAATTTTTACGTTACATTTTGTAGCGTAAATTCCACTATTTTTCAGCATTGATTTAAAAAAATGTTTTAAATATATGCATTTTAAGCTTCCCTTTGTGGCTGTAGATTTGCATTAAACACAAAATGTATGGTGTAGAACCCCGATCGACAATTGAAAGCAAAACGGAAAATATTTGTATGAAATATATAAAGTTAATATGTTATTTTTGTTATATGCTAAAAATAAGCTACATTAAATTTGTTGAAAGTTATAGGCTTACAAAACCAAAATACATTTTAATTAATTTACGAAATTTGAAAATTAATGAATCAAACAGCTTAAAATGGAAGGAAAGATTATAATTTCATCATTAAAAAATAAATCATTTAGAATTTTCTATTATTTCCATGTCCGAGGAGTTAATTCTTACTTCCTTTATTGCCCCACTCCTATTTCGGTCTATGTAATTGATTGTCACCGAGAAAATCCATTAGGCTATTAACAGGGAAAGGAGAATGTTAGCACTAATATTATTTATTGTCAGCAATCAGGTCTCTTTGTAGAGCGGATTACATTTATGAATTCCTTTACAGATCAATTTGTCATCCATTCATCTTATAAGCAGCATTTCTAATTAAATATCATTTATTACTTCAAATAAATAACTCCAAGAATTAGATGAGTATTTCTCTTACGTTCGATGAGTTTTTTAGCCCCTTTAGTGTCCCGGCGTATATACACGTTTCTCTCAGCTAGTTCATTAACTGCCCCAGACGCATATATACGTCTTTCCAATGTACGAATATATTTTAGCTTTGTTATCGGTAATAATTATTCTGAAGGCTTCGAAATGCAATAAAATGATCCTGAAAGTGTTTGTGAAGGAATTATTTTTTCAAATAATTATTTTTCATTTACATTCCTTTTCAGCGCCCCCTTAATACACCTCATACGAGTGCCTAGGTGAAAAATGGTGGCACTGGGAAGTGAATTGCGTAACTTTTAATTGGCAGTTTCTTTGTGACTTCAAAGCGCCAAGGAAAGGATCATATTTCAGAAAGACGGATATATACGCTCGGAGTACATAAAGGAATGGTTGAGCGGAACGGATATATACGCTTGTAGCTCTTAAGAGGTTAAACCTCTGTTAAGTATCGAGGATAACAAATGTATCTATACTACTCTCTGCATTTCCATACTGTGCTATCGTGAGGACCAACAGAATCGAGGCTTTTGGAGGTTCTGACTCAATCCTAAGATTCGACAGATTCTCGGTCCTATTCCCGGTTACAGCGGTCAATCACAGAAAGTTTTTCAGAACTCGGCTACAAATCTGAAAAAAAAACTGAAAAGTAATGAATATCAAAATAATGATTTTTCATTATAGGGAAATTTATACTAAAAATTCGTAATAATATTAAAGAAATGTTGCGGTTTTTATACATCTCATTTCAAAATGATTCAAATTTAAAATTTTATCAAACTTTTGATATACACATACTAACGGTGATGTTTACAGAAAGAATTAACCTTCAAATTCATTTTAAATGTTCCCTTAGAGGCAAAATACACTTTAAAGTATCTGTAGATCAAAATTATACCAATAATTTCAAAGGAAACCAGTATTTAATTTAGCCTTACTATTGTCTTTGAACATTTTGAGTTCAATTTCAATTGTACATTACAAATATCATACATAAATTTTCAAAAAATGTTTACTAGAATAATATGGTATATAATTACTATTTATTACGCCAGAATCTGTAAATATTATTAATAAAATGTAATGAGATTTCTCTACTCTCTTTAATTAAAATTGTATAGTATTGTTCATTACTTTACGCTTTACCTGCTTTTTTTAACATGAAATTGTCTTTTAAAAATTTACTGGTCTTACTCGTATAATTGTATTAATTTACTACAGATAGATTTTGGGTGTGTATGAGAGAGAGAGAGAGAGGTTCGAAATATGGCTGCTTACAGATTTTCAACACCGTCTCAGTTCATTGTAACTTAATTGCTAATTAAACACTAAATTTAGACAAATATAAAATTCTTAGTTGAAATACAGTGATGAAAAGTGTGTTAAGCTGAATACACTATTCTTGATGTATCTCTTAACAAACGGGTAAAAATACATAAAGAATTACGCATCTAACCCTTCATTGATTCTATGAAAAATATCTGGAAAATATATGAAACAAATAGTTTATTCGTTTTCTCCCCGTGTATCATATCCACGACTGGTTGCTCCGGAAGGAGTTATAAACATGTCAAGAAAGATTATCAGAGAAGAAAATTTATATCTCAATATTTTTTTCCTTTGACAGGGCTGAAGACAAAAATAAATTATAGGTAAATATTATAATACATACAGTAGAAAAAAGAATATAAACTGAGTATTTGCATGCTTAGAGAAACCCATAGCTTAAATTTTTAAGAAGGGCGGGGAAACTCTTACAATATACATATAATAAATTCATGCATATATTATATGAATTAGGTAGAGCTATACTGAGAGAGAGATATTTTCAGATCTCATTTGTAATGCGGATGAATAGCTACGTGATATGCTACCATGCCTTACGGTTAAAAAAAGTTAAACAATGTTGTCATTAGCTCTAATTAAAAATGCTTATACAATGAATAGTTTTATGAAATATATATGTACATAAGTTGCTATTCTTACAAAGAGAAAAAAGCAAAAATACCAAATTTATATTCGTAAAATTAATTAGAAAAGAAAATGTTTCAAGTGAAAAGATGAATAATTTTGTATTGGGGATATTTGTTAAAATTTTTTGTATAATTTTTATCTCATCAATAAAGATACATTTTTATATTTTCATGTTTAAAGTTAAATATTTCTAGAAAGAAATTGTTTTTTAATCATTTTTTTGCGCACACATTCAATTCAATTGTAGTTTTTATTGAAATATAGAAATATTTTTTTGATAATTAACCTTGGAAAGTAATGGAATTACGATCGTCATGGAGAATATATATGTCAAAAAATTTTTTTCAAAGAATTTATTGATATCAGTGGCACATAATAGAATTTTTCAAAAGGGGGGAGGGGTCCACCATTATCTAATCATGAGCCAATGGGCAAACTAACATATTTTTTTTTTATTTTGTCGACTTTTCGGGAACAAAAAACAGTAAAAAGTAAATTATTGGATTATTAATTAGCATTACTCAATAAAATTAATTATTAATAACAAATACTTAATTAAAATTTACGTATTATATACATATAATTTTAATCAATAGAAAAAAAACCAAGGCTTTTGGTGGGTTCTGGACCCGAGGACCCTTCCCCCTCCTCTTATGTGTACTACTGATTGATATGCATTCGTAATACACACTGCTGAACTTCTAAAAAAGGAAATTACGTCCATTTATGATCTGAAACTAAAAAGATTACTTATCAATGGGATGTAAAATGCAATTTTTATACTTAAACTGAACATGCAGTGACTAATCCAATAACATTCAATTGATTCCATTTGCCTCGGTTTTTAAATCTAATCTCGATATTTGTCTGAATCATGACCCGATAAATAAAAATGTGTACGTGTCCTTATGTATTGATAGTTTTCTGGTAAGGTTCCCATTTAATTCAAGGTTCTTTTGAATAAATGGTGTTATTTGAAATAATGTTAAAAAAATCTTTTTCATAAACTTTAATTGAGATTCTAATTGTTTTTCACTTGGTGTGGAGTAGGACACTGCAGTCCGAGAAACCTGTTCAAGTGTTTTCCTCACCATTTTATCGTGTTTTAGAATTAGTTATTTCTTTTCCATGTGTAGATTAACTAAGTCTATTCAAATAATTATTAAGAAATTTATTTGAATTTTAAAGAACACAAATCATTAGAAAACATAATAATGTTTTTTAAACATGCATAGTTCTACGTATGCGTTCAATATATATGTAGCTCAATGTATTGTATGTAAGCCTTTTAGAGTTCTTAAAATCTACTGCATGTAGGACGTCCATTTTCTGAATATAGAGTTTCATAAACTCTTTCCGCATGAAATTTCTCTTTGAAATTGTTATTTTTTTAAAGAAATTCTGCGAATGGTATAGATATACAACTTTGAATGTAAAATATGTTTACTAAAAATATGCAAAAGTCTAAATATTAAAAAATCACGAAGCGCAAAATTGCAAAGTCTACATAAAAAGAACAAATAAAACCTCTATACCCTTCAAAACTTTCTTTCATCCGCCCCATTCCATACAGTTCATATCGTTAGCTTCACGAAAAAGTGTCTACCCAAAAGAAGGGGAGAAAAAAACTGTTTCCTTTCCAATCACTTTTGTTTTTCTGTCTCAAAAATATCCAAGAGTTAGAGAATTTTATAGGAGGGTAAATGGCCGGAGAAGAAGATGTATTTTGATACCGATCCGGGCAATTGTTCTCACTCCAGCAACATTCGTTCTGACGTTGGGATAAAATGTCAGGAAATAAAGAAGGCTCAGGAGCTCCCTGGAGTGGGATTGTCTGCCACCAATAACACTTTCCAACCCTGGTATGTATCGAATTCTAAACTTCCCCTTACCCAACACCATCGTGGAACGTTTCCAATTTCAATTTATGCCCACCAAACAATCTTCGCCTGGGTGGCTTTCCGGTAATAATGCCGGTCATCGGCCGGTCTAAGAACTTGGATGATTGGACGCGAAAGAGTGATTCTACACTCTCGCTGAAAATTCGAAATTCTGTTATCGGTTGCGAGGTTGATCGAAGAAATGGTGTTAATAAGTAGTTGTTATCTGAAGGTGGTTCTTGATTGCTCTGTTCATGGGGTTTGATTATTTTCTGGTTGGAAAAGTCATGATAGGTAGAATCTAGTTTTATATCTGTTCGATTTTTTTATTAATATAACACACAGATGGCGTGATCAAATTCGTGGAAAAGTTAAAATATGTGTGTTTTAATAATTGGTATTGTGTTTTTCAAATTTTTTACTGTATTTCAAGTATTAGGTATTTTATACTTTAATAAAACTAATACTTAAATAAAAGTAATTATAAACATTTATTACAAATATTACCCATAAAAATTTTCTTCAAACCATTTATTTCATTATTAAATGATTGTTCAAATGAATGTACTGAGTGTCTGAGATATGCTTATAGATAATTATGCCATATATTTTCGAATACAATCAAATCCGCATAGGTGTTTGTATATATTAAAATCTTTACATAAGTTTGGATAAGTTTTTTCATCAAAAACTGATTCAAAGTTCAAGACATGTTTGTAAATCGAGTTTGAAAAAAAAGTTACCCCATCTGGATTTAGCACTGATTTTTTCCTGTCTGTTTGTTATCCTGTTTGCTAGAAAAATGAATTTATTTATATTTAAAATCATATAATTTCTGTTTATATATTTTTCTTTGTGCAATTATTATTCAAATTAATGGAAGGGAATACAGTCAAATTTCCATTTACGAACCTCTATATTGTGGATTTTTCTGTATAGCGAACTTTTTTCTGGAACCAAGAGATCATTTCCAAATTTTCTTCGTAAAATGTCCAATAGAGAAAAGTGCATTTTTATTATAACGATTTTTTTGTGATTTAATTTTTTTTCTCCCTATTTATTAAGAATTTCTGGGCATTTCAAGTTGTTCACTCTTTTAACACATTTTATGGTGGTCATAAATCTTGAACTGGATTTATTTTAGGTACCTAACTCACCGAGAGCAATAGAATCCTGGGTGTTTCATTCAAGAAGTACAACCTTTGACCCCAATTGTCCAGCTCGCTTGAAACATCTTCGATATCCCCTTTCCCCCTCATTAGAATAGTTTTATGTGCCTGTGTCCTTGAATTAGTCACCGTTCATTTGTAGAGTTGATCAGTAGTACTGGAACTTCATTTCTTGTAGCTTGAAAATGTCAAAATGTAAGTGCTTAAGCTTTAAATAAAATTTTCAATTCTTCAGGAAGAGGTTAAATCTGCCAATGAAAAGATCGTTGTAATTTAAAATTTGGTATTCCTCCAAACAGCTGATCAACTATTATAAAAAATCATATAAACTACAATATTTTGACTCATCGCGAATTCGTGTTCAAAACGTTTCAGAACATGTGTCTATGAAGAAGTCGACGAGGCAGTTTTCAAGTGAATTGCGACCAATTTCTAGAAAGCAATGGATGACTAGAAAAATTTAAGAAAAGGCCAGGATAAAATACTCCATGAGGGCGTTGTGGTACATTGTAAAGATGTGAGGCATGTGTGTGTGTGTTGTGAAACAAAACATTTTTTTCAAAAAAAAACTCAAACAAAATTAACAGATTTATGAGTAATTAAATTGACGCATGCGGTGATGTTTGTCTAGAATTTCGAGTTATAAAGTTATGTATGTTTAAAATTACTTGTATGCTTTAAATTAAAAAATGTCCTTAAAACCCCTTAACGATCGGATAACTTTGAAGAAAACGGTCCTGAAAGTGACTATTTTTTTATTCAAGAAAATTATGTAAAATTAAGTACATGTTCAATATACGTATTCATTTTTAATTTTTGGATTAATTTTTAGCTTGAAATACGAAATTTAATTGTTTAAGTAAAGCAAACATTTAAGGTTATAATCACTGAATGTTGGCTTTCCAAAAAAGAGGAAAACTTTTAGAAAACATGTGTTTTAAACATTAAATAAATTTTATTACACTTTTGCATAATATAAATAAACATTAGTAATTTTTTTTGTGAGATAAGTTTCAAAACATGAGATGCAAATCCAAAATCACAAACTGGACAGTAGTACCAAGTTTCCTTTCTGCATCTCTTATTGTTTTCATCTCTTTTGGAACAACAAACTTTGCATTCACTTGATGGTTGCCACTTCTTTTCAGTTGGACGTATCTATCTAATAAAATGCCTTTTAATCAAACGGTTGGGGTTATTCTCCCAATTCGGGTGGCCTCTTTTTGCAGTGGTTTCTGATATAGAATACTTTTCAATAAGTTCATCTATGTATATATGTTTGTTGTGCTGACATTTAATTAAAAAAATAAATAATTATCGCTAAACACGTTAAAAATAATCTGGTGAATGGATTAAGAAAAAAAGAACAATACTCCGGGCTTAAGAAATAGATTGTTTCAAGCTCTTATGGCAAATTACTTTTCAACACTCCAGCCCGGAAATATCACGGGCACGAGGAATAGAGAGGGAAATTTCACCCCGTGAGTTTGACGGGAGCGAGAGGCAAGGGGTTAAAATTCATTAATTTTAATATAAAATTATTTTCTTAATGTTGAAAATACAGTATATTCCTCGGCCCCCCCCCCTTGTTTTCCATGCAGTTTTTCTTATTTTCTTTTATGGGTAATATAAGTAAAATAAATAGATATTAATTAACAAAAAGGTGTGAATAATTATTTATTTTAATATATAGTGTATATGAATTTAAAATTTGTTTTACGCGGTTTATAAAGTATGTTGAAAGTATATGAGCCTCTGTATAACGAATTTTCCTTATAACGAACTTTTTTCGGCATTAAGCGACTTCGTTGAAGAGAGATTCGACTTTATTTTCAAATGTCTAATTTCACTCTACAAATGTTAGTTTGGGATGAAAATTAAAACCCTCATGGCTGTTCGCCATTTCTCTATAAATCAGAAAAAAAGTTTCGAGAGTGGTGGGGTTTGTTCTTGGAGGATAAATTCGGCACGGGGGATGACGATATCCAGATGAAACACCTCAATGAGTGAATGTGAGTTTTATGAAACTCTTTCGAAATTCGGATTCTGATACCGACTTTAAGTAATCTATGACCCTCCCCTTTTTGTTTAGTTATTTTAAAAAAAGAATCCAATAAATTAAAAGATTGGAATCGTTTGATCACTACTGACGAAAAATGTAAGAAAATATCATTCACTCATGACTAACGAAAAACGTAATCAAAACATCGTTTATCTAAGATTAGAGAATCCCTATTTAAGCAAACCCTGTATTTTAGTTTTAAAAATCTCCTGAAATTGTTTGGTTGTACTTGGATTTACACCGTATATATATTAATACTGGACATCTCTATCTACATATATTTTTGTTTCCTTATCTTTTGTTTGCTCTTCTTTGTCTCAGAACAAACCATCTAACAGAAATATTTTATCCGTAATAAAGAATACATTAGAAAAAGCATTATTTTCAATGCTTTGTACAGTACTATTTCTTGCTTTTTTTCATGTAATTTTATTACAGCTGTATCTTTTAAATAAGTATAGATATTAATGATTCGTATGCGTATAAAAAATAAATATAATATGCGAAAGGATTACCCATTAATTATATGTATTCAAACATTTAAGCCTTTTTGTAAATATATTATTCACAAATATATCTAAGTTTCGAAGTTTTAATTATATTACTAGACATAAATCTTTTTTACAGACACAAATTCCCGAAATCACAAAATTAGTATATGTTTGCATTGGATTTCAATGATTATTTTTTAAAATTTTTAAAAATTATTATAAAATTAATTATTGTATTTAATTTAAAATTTTAAACATCTATGGATTTATATATTGTATTCCCTTTATATTAACTTAAAGCGAAATGGCCTCCTACGCTTGTTTCATGGTATTATTTCTTTATATTTTTGTGAATGTGTACTGCTAAATTTGTTTTAATTACAAGGTTTTTAAAATTATTTTTTGATATGTATTAAAATGAAACTCTTATAAGTAAGTTGCTAGTTATAAAAATAATCAGGAAAAAATATTTTTTTAAATTTCTTAAACTTTTTACAGTCACGAAACTGAACAGAATCGGGCTAATATTTTAAGCTCTTAACTTATTTACGGGCAAGAACTTTTTAGAATCATAGGAAAGACAGATGAACTCATTTGTATACCTTGAACGTTGCCCCTGACTTCTGTGATACAAAGTTGTCTCTAACTATTTTAGTAGGATTCAAGTTTAAAAACAGAAACTTTCTCAATGTGTCAAAGTAAAAAGCATCACTACACTGGTCGCAGGTGGATATGGCATTTCAATTTTGCAGCTCTGGTGATCCACTTTGACATTTCGCAAAGCTAGCACGTTTCGAGCACTGATATAAAATACTCGGTTGTCTCTGCAACAGATGTTTTAACTTTGGATGACGCTTGAGAACAATAAAAGGAAGCTCACTCGATTTGAAAAGCAACTATTTTATTTTTCCATACAAATTGATACAAAAACTCTTAAATGATTTTGGAATAAACAAGAATTGCTTAGAAAATTTGTGAGAAACTGTGGACTTACATTTTAAGGAATTCATTCTAACAAGTATAACAACTTGGGATTTATTAAATGAAATAAACATTCCAATTAAGAGAAATTTTGATTTGCTTCGTATAGGTATACTCTTTTACTTCTCAAAGAACTTAACATTCATATTACACATTACAAATGAATTTTTTTTTGTATTAATTTTGTAGAATTTCTTGCGTGTTCCCAGTATGTTTTACTTAGGAATATGTTTAATATGTAAATTAAAGAATGGAGAATAACTGTTTGTATTGAAAAACAGTTTATTTTTAGTAATCTAAATTTTGTTCAAATAAAAAATTTCTGGTAGAAATCATTTAAATTTAAAATTTATGTTTTGTTTTTGAAAAAAAATAAATGAATCGCATAATCGGATTCAGAAAGAAATAAGAAAAATGCTAAGCTTTTTACCTTCGATATTGTAATTGTTAAATAAGTATTTTTTTCGCGCGTGAGCTCAATTAAATATAAATGTTCAGTATTCAGTTAATTTATTTTTCATCACATGCTATGAACATACTTTGAATTGTTTTAAATTTATAACAACTCAATTGCCCTTTTTATAGTTTAAAAGTCCTTTAAACATTTAAAAATTGGCTTTATGGATGAGAAGTAGTGACCTATTTTAATTAATTTGCAGCTCGTAAACATTTGAAACTAAAATAATCTCGAATATTCTTCCCTTTCTTCAAATAAAAATGATTGAATAAACTAATGAAATTGCTCTTTATATAAAGAGCGTTGAAGTAAGTTACATATTTAGGGGTTGGATTTGTAAAAATTAATTTTCATATAAAGAGACAAAATGTAATGTTTTTTGGCATATATACTTTAAGAACGTAATTTGTAAAGTAAATTCGTCTTTAGAACAGAAATTTTTGCTAGGTTAATTTATATTACTGGGGCAAAAATGTTAAAGTTTTTTCATTATGAAAATCGATACTGCAAAATCTATCTAAGGATAAAAGCAGTAAAGAATTGTAAAGTGTTTTTATATTGTTCGTGTTTCTAATGCCAGAACAAATTTTAGGAAATGATGTTTGGGTTTTTTTACTGTGCATGATATAAACTGAGATTAGAGAAGGTTTTAATTACTAACTATTAGATTAATTTTAAAAAAAATATCCTCTGAGATGTGACTTTTGGCTGCTGTGTATTCCCACCCCATATTTTTGCCATTGACTTTGCCATGTGTAATGATACAACGGTGACAAGATGACGTGCTAATCACGTACTGAGAAATTGGGATTATTGTAGATCAGCAAGTTAGGAAAGAAGAAAATGTTTATAACCTAATTCGGTCTGAGAATTAAAGTTCGGTCAAGAGATATAAGTATCTAACTCTTCCATTTCTGTAAAGATAGAAGTGATGGCTGTCATTTTTATTTATTTATTTATTTTGTATAAATTTTCTAGAAGTCATTACTATTTATATCTCATTCAGGTAAATAATAAAAGTTATTCTAACTGCCATTTTTTTAATAGTGAGCTTCGAAAATTTATATTACCTTAACACATTTGAAGGCCTATATTTAATAAGATAATTTCAATTTTTAGTGGTCAAATATAATTCCTCATGTGCGGTACATTTCAGATCACATCAAAGTCATATTGATAAACCATTACATAAAAATATATTTAAAAAAATTGTCTTTTTTTGCTAGTAAATTACATAAAGATTATGTTTGTTATATCATATAAATAATAAATATTGAAATTAGAATAGTAAATTCTGATTTCAGCCAGAATTCGGTATGAATGAATTAATATTTGGGAACATATATAAAGTTTCGGAAAAATCTCCATGTGTTTTCTCAAATGTCGCTCAGGGTGATGTCACGTGATTTTATTTGACATAAAAGGTTTATATACTTGAGATGGAATTTTTCTGTGGTAGTCTATTTATATATGATGGAATTCGGCTGTATACTACAAACTTATATTAGTACTGTATCGTAGTTTTATTTTTGTTAGCTCTCAATATGATAAAACATTTTATATACACCCATTTTATGTATGCCGATGTTTATTCTCCGAAATAAATAACCAGCATCGATGTTTATTTTATTCAATTTCATCATTATTATTATATTAATTAATTATCATTAACTTCTGTTACACTGAAATATTTTTTTTTAAATGGCTAGTACTTTCTTAAAAATTTCTGGAGATACATTTCACAGAATATTCCCTCTCTAAAAATAAATGTTTATATTTGGTGAATAGTTAAGAAAAAAAAACTCGGAATATTTTAAAAAGAAGATAAGAATTTTATTATCCACATTTAAATTAGTACAGAAATTGCTTAAAGCCACAGCCATAATTAATACAGTTATCAGAACTTTTTTCCACAGTAAACGAGTGTGATTAAGCGTTTATTAACGTCACCCAATAAGCAACTCGAGAGGTATTGAAGATGGGCCTCTTAATCTTGAAGCATAATCAAGTTACGAGGGTGACATCTGAGCCGGTATCCAAATCACTTGCCTCCGTACCACGTTAACGCAGTGCTTCTCAAAGTTACAATATATCGTGACCCAATATTCAATCATAATTTTCATCGCGCCCTCCTCATACTATAACAATGTCTTGAATTGAATTTTACTATACTTTGACGCTTAAACTAGGATACGACCTAAACCTCTTAAGTGCCACCGGCGTATATAAACGTCTCGCTCTGTCAAAGCTTTAATTTCCCTGGACGTATATATACGTCTTTCCGAAGAACGATCTTTTCTCTGCAATGCTATGCAGGAAATTATTCCGAAGGCTTTAGAATGCAATAAAATGACTTTGGTAATGTTTGCAAAGGATTTACTTACTTCAGATTTTTTTTATTCTTTATTCCCCCCCCCCCCAATACATCACATAACCGAGCCTACGTGGAAAACGGTTGGCATTGGGAAGCGAATCGCGTAAATTTAATCAGCAGTTAAGGGATTAATTATAAACCGTACATATTATAAAGATAAATATTCATTCTTGGATATAATTTTATACATGACAATCCCATGGGGTCACTGGTAATTATTAAACTTGTTCTTAACTTAGTATTGTTAAATTAATTATAAAATACATTGAGTACCATTGCTGTATTTATAAGTATAATATATCAGTGTAAATGTGTATTTTATTTTTTATTATGTCAGAATGTGTTTTGTTTGTTTACTTTCAGTAAATTAATAATTTTTTAAATAATCTTTTGTTTTTGACTTTACAATATGCTCCCACCTCCAACATAGAGTTATCAAGCTCCCAACGGAGGCTCGCCCCACAGTTTGAGAAACGCTGCGTTAACGTGAAAATTTTTAACCGAAGCATATTTAACGTGTCATTGACCACTTGATTACAGCGGCAATCACATTAAGCCTGCGATATTATAACTTATTATTAAAATTTCAAACACGAAACCTTCCAACCTATGCAAATTAAAATTTATTTTAAACCAATATTTGTTTCTGATAAACAAATATCTCACAAATAAAACTTACATTTATCATTTTGATTATTTCCTTATGTGCTGTACCACTTATGAACTTTTATTTTAAAAAAATTATTCTCGCTGGATAAAGTGTCGATATTTGAACATTGTATGGATGGGGAACAGTTAAAGTAAATGAAATAAAAAGCAAATAACATAAATATTTTTTTTTAATTTTCACAAAAATATAAGAATAAATTATTAAACCGCATTTTGCTCACATTTAATTCCGTAATTTTAAGAACACAGCTTTTAAACATTTTTTAAAAAAAAATTAGTCTGTTAAGCACTTTTATCAATATACAACTCATACCTGGTCACAACTATTAGGAAAATATTTTCAATAAACATCAAAGTACTTTTTCCTTAAGCAAAATATTTTGATGTAAATTCAGATGGAAACACACATTGATTAAACTTTCTGGAATTTAAGTGATATTTCCATTTTGAACAATGCATATACGTGAGTGCGTGTTCGTGTGTGTTCTTTTTTTTTTAAATATGTAGCAGAAAAAATTTCTTATGAATAAAATGATGTCAGATATCCGACTACATTTGAACTGATTAATTTTTTGATATTTAGTGTCACTCGAATTGGAGTACACATCCTGTCTTATTATTCCAATCAAAAATTGATTAGATGCAAATGTTTGGAAAAAATGCAGGCAGGATGACATATTTTCAAAACGTTCGTGGTTTATGAAATATGCTTATATAATTGTAATAGTTTGCCTATAAATAGCTAAGACTTATATACAAAGTCTGAAATAGGATAATATAATTTAAATAGAATTTGGAAATAATATAATTTAAAAATGGATTTATTTATATTTTAGTATATAGAAGAATTTTATCAAAAGCACCGGTTATTCAAATTCTGAAAACAGTGATTTTTTCTAAAATCCTAGTTCAGGCTCTGTACGGAAGTCAGCTATATATAGGAGAAAAATCTTATTATTATTATTATTATAGAAACACTTTTTATAAAACGAGAATGTTTTGAAAATATGTAATTATTCCTTCATTGTCAAAAAAATTGCATTTAAATAATTTTTCTTCTAATAATACATTCTTAAAACAATTATATATAAAATATAAATTCAAGCGACACTAATTTTGAAAAAAAAACATGGTTTTGAACTCAGTTTCATATTTTAATAAAAATGCTGTTATTAAATATTTAAACATTAAAACAGAAGTTAAATAAACATTTAAGACAACAGCGTCATTTTACTCGTTCTATTCCTTTATTATTCTTTTGTACACGGAACAAAACTGTTGCCACTCACAACAAGGTATACTAAACTTTTTAAACATCATTATTATCAGACATAAATAAAAAATACAAGAAGACGTCACTGTTTGGGATTTCTTCCGATTTGTAGACTTCAAGCGTGCAAGAGTTGTCTTTGGTAAAAACTCATTGTAATACTAGTACGTACCTTACTTTAAATAAATGGTTAAATATACATTAAAAAAAAACAATTCAAAAATCATTTGAAACAAAATATAAGAAGGAACAATGCTTTTAACAAAGAAAAGAAATGTGAAGCATTGAATTAAACTATCGCATTTTTTTACAAAAAGATCAATAAAATACAAATTTATTTAACTTTTTCAAAACCTATCTATACCATCTATAATGAATAATGTTAGGAAAAAAGAGTTCCACACAAACATTTTTAGCAATGAATCTAAAAACAGAGAAAAACTTTAAACGAAAACTCGACCCAAACTGTCCATCAAGCTCCAGTGCGAGGCATCAACTAAAAACAAACGGACAAATTTTATTACTCCTGAGTGATTGCATTTTCTGTGAAGAAGGACAGTGGTCCGGATTTTGAAGGCCTAATCAATAAGTGCAGGCGACGCGGCTCCAAGGAAAGTCCTGCCATTTCATATTTATGCCTTCACCTCTGTTCGTCGGAGGTGTTGGTAGAAAGTAGGTTAAGGGAAAGTATCGACTGACGTGGATTTAAGAGGACGATACGAGGGGTTACGGAAGTTTCATACACTAGCAGGGGTTCGGTAAATATTTCTGTCAGATCAATCAATGTATGGTTTTTGATAGTTCTCTTACGGTCCTTTTGATTCTGATCGGTGAATTGTTTGTGAAGCCCATGAATTCATAAACTAAGCATTTTTTGTTCATTATTTAGATGAGATTTATGTTTTAAATCTGAAATTTTAAGAAAAAAAGAAAAAGATTAACTACTTGACATTATAATGATATTTGAAACTTGAAGATTTTTTTTACAATCAGAACATTTAAAAGTATTTTATAGAATTAAAAATTTTAAAAAAAAATTTATAGGATTCTTTAAAAAATATATAATTTTAATGAAAATTTTGCATAAATCCTACAACTTTTCTTTTGTTTTGAATTAGTGAATCGCTTTTATTTATAAATATTTACTTTTCAACTGATTAAATTTCAAAAAGTAACAAAAATTTATTATTAATAGCCTGATTTTGTGCTTAAGGTAGTAAAATTGGATGCTCTTTTGTCAGAACTTACGAAACATTTAAAATAGAAGCATTATAATGAGATAAATTTAATACAGACTCACATCACATTTAAAGATAAATTAAAATTAAAAAATAATAAAAACTATAAAAATCTTATTCCCTTACTAATTCTATAGCATCAACTAGTTTTTTTTAAAAATAATCCACATATAAGTATTTTTTTCTAATCAGATGTTTCATGCAATTTAAGCGAAAAATTCTTAAAGGAGAAAAGTATATTTAATCAAGTAATAGAATATCTTACTTATAAGTTTTTTTTTAAATATTACATGTAGTACCTCCTTTTTCAAGATTTCAATAAAATATTTCACGTAAGAAATAAATTCTGGAAATTTAATGTAAAAGGTTGGAACTCATGCGTAACAATATAAAGTACCAAAACAGTATATCTTACACTAAAATCTAGCTTTATTAGTAAGTGTTTTACTTTCATATGGGTATTTGATCAATATATTTCAAGCAATGAATATTACTTCTTAGCTACAAAAATATAGTAAAATCTCTTTTAATTTATAATTTTAATTACAATGTACATACATATACAATATGGATGTTGAAATGGAAGTACTTTTCAGTATTTAATCTCTCTGTAGAATCACAAGGTTCAGTAATAAATGCTCTAATAGGGCTGTAAAACTATCAGAGAGAGACAAAAAAAAAACCTTTCAAGCTTCCAGAGTAAAAAAAAAAGTTTTTTTTAAAATTTGTTGTAGTAAAACTTTTGTGGGAATTATGTTTTCTAAGCAACTGGCATAAATGCGTGAGTCTAAGCACTTAGATATTAATAGAACGTATATTCTATAAAAAAATTAAAAGTAGCAAATAAAATATTACTTATTAAATTAAATTAATTAAATACAGCTAATTTAATTAATCTATATTTTAATTACTTATGAATACGCATCCATATTTAGTTTCAATTATGAAAGTAAAACAATATTTCGGTTGATACAAAATTAGTTCTAAGCATAATTATGATAAGAAAATGCAAAATGTTAATGTTCCTATAAAAATTTTAACCACTAGAATTCAACTAGAAATTAGCAACTACTGCAAATGTGCTATAAATAACTTTTATTTTTGTTATATTTGCTTGGAAGCAATCATCATGTAATTAATACATTAGTGGTTAATTAAGAACTTAATTGAATAAGTTGTTCCTGTCCATTTCGCAACTTCATTGAAAAATATTTTAATTTTTTTAAGCCATTCCTATGATGTCAAACTAATGTAAGTAGATAATAATGATTCAATAAGTGCCGACAGATTTCAAATTAGAGAGATTCCAAATTGGGGCAATGATAAGATGTCTGAATGTCTCCCTTTACTTAATAAAGTCATTTTCATGCATACCTTATCAAACGCAATTAATTTTAAATAACATACTAATCAAAATGGAAAGATAATTTCTTTTGGAATAACTTAGCCGAAATGGTTTCTGCTAATTTCTGCTACGATTAAATGAAGACTTAATGCAAATTATACAAATTAAGCTCATCAGGACTATTTGTAACTTTACTACCGAATCAGATAATTTCATCAAGTCGACAGATTTAATTTTGCCTCAATTATTTTAGATTGCTTTTCCGTGTAATTGGCTAGTAAAAGTGATAAAAAACGGTATCACTTAAAAACGTCCACTATCAGTTTTTTTCACCTTAAGTATATCAAAAATTGTTTTGGGGATCTTCCCAAGCTTCGAAATTCTTAATATATGTATTCTTTACTGCGTATCAAGCCAGACAATAGTACACTTTACTCTTCTTTACACGATTTCGAAATAACACGGTACACTAATTTAGCGAATATTTTGAAACACAGATTTATCAATTTAGCACAATTTCAAAAAAAAAAAAAATGGCGGATTCGTGCTTTTTAGTTGAGGACAAATTGATCCAATTTATCAGAGTTTATGATAATAAAGAAGTTGATAATGATGGAGTAGAATATGAAGGTCAGCATTAACAGCTAACTTAATACACGAGAGCTTGACATTTACTACGAATACGGAACAACATTTTCTTGTTGACATCCAAGAGAACGATATGGCCGATTTCCTTGCAAATGAAGCCAGAACACTTGAACCTGTAACTTCTTCGACTACGGTCTTTGATGCCAATGTAGTCGCAAAACAAAAGCTCTGTTCAAACTACGAAAAAAAATTCTCGCTGCCAGAATTAAATTATAGCCGAGAAATTACAACAACAATAACCAGACTGAGGACAAAGCATTTTAATGGCATGAAGATTCTGCCCGATGGATCCAGATCATATGTGGAATACAGGCACTGCCCAGGCACGCAACTGGATCCCAAACACCTTTTTAGCTGTCCTTCCATTGTTGGTGCCCTTTTTAAAATAGACAATGACTACAACATGGACATCCTATACTCGGATCGTGCCATGGATGGTGCCACGACAGTGATTTACGCCTTTGACAATATTTGACTATATCTTTATTTTGTTATAAAGCCTTTGCACTCTGTCACACACGACAACAACAACAACAACATTTTCTTACTCATGATCCTGACATAGAGCGTGCATTAAAATTTCAACGTAATCCTAAGTTTTGTGTAGTAGGATATCAAAAACTATATAAACAACTTAAGAAGCCAAAACGACTGCCACTAATAACAGACTTTGAACTGAAATCAGTGACGCAATAACCCATGATAGCCAAGGCCTACTGTGCCTATCTCAATCTTTGTGATCTTTTTCCAGGGGTGCATATGCAGATGTTTCGGTAAAGTAATAAGCCTGGCGTGAACCTCCAGGGTTCAGTTACAAGCAGGCTTGATACTTATTTATCGTCCCATTGAAGGGATGAAAGGCTGAGTCACCCTTGCCCAGTCCGGGATTTTAACCCCGAACCTGTGGTATGGAAGCGTGATTCATTGCCACTCATTAACAAACTTTGTAACAACAAAAAAGTCCGATACCAGGGGCGTAATGTACACCCCTGTATCGTGAAGGGGGAGCCCAGGGTTCTAGGGAGTCCAAAAAGCCTAACTTCCGCCAAGTAAAATCCAACTTGGGGGCTCCAAACCTGATTTTACAGGGAGGCCCAAATGTTCTTCATTACGCCACTGCTCGAGACATTTAATAAAGAATGAAATACTTCAGATTAATCAAAAACCATAGTTGTGCTAGACATATCTGGCACATCTACTGATGATAGCTTGTTTGATCCAGTTTGTAATGAATGTACACGCTTGTTATCAATTAGCGGTAAATAGTAGTTTTATCCTAATTTCAATTTTAGTTTTAATATGTTGTATGTACTTATAGACTAAATTTTCACTGTAAACTAATTTTATTTTTTTCCCCATAAAAAGGAAGTTTTTGTTTTATAAATACGTATTATGGATTTTATTATTAATTTCTTTAGCACGATTTTTTTGGGAAACACTGATTTTCTTAAAGTTGTGAAACATACCCAAATTATTTACCACAAGTCTCATGCATTTTTGTACATGAATTTTTTCCATGGTTTTCTAAAGAACGTATCAACCATGTAAATAAAGAGTTGGATGTATAATCTTTTACCAGACGACTTTTAAGGGGAAAATAATTCGAAGCTCCAAATCCAATTAATTCGCAAATCAGCCAATCTAAAACCAAAGCACCTCCTGCCAAAATAAAATAAATAAAAAAATCGGATAACTTCTAGATCAATGTTTGAGCAGATATTTTTCACCCTGTACTTTTCCGCATCTAATCTCTACTGAATAAACAGTCTTGAAATAAGTTTTCAAGTAAAGTGAGAGGAAAAAAATACATTTTTTCCCTCTAGAATCATTATATTTTTCTGTCGACCACTACTCCGTTACTCTTGTACCTGAAGAGCTTGTTAAAGAAAGACGTAAGAAGAAATCGTGTCAAATACAAAAAACAGAGTAGGTGGGAGGGTGTAACGGTAAAGGGGTTGAAAGCCTTTAATGCCCCTGTTCCCTCAAGGGTGTGTGATACCAATCAGATATCTTTTTCGTTGATTGCAAACGTCATAGCATCATTACTTCAACCTTGTTTTCTCCAAGAATCTATCTTCGAACTCGTACTTTGCTTCTTGATGGAAGAAAAATTTTGTGTAGCTATATATATATATTTATATATACTTTTCTCCTTCAATCCCCCTCCCTATGCTTGCCAAAGTTCTTTTTGATAACGTTTTCGCAAATACATTTGCTTACTTTGGAATTGCCTCTTATTGTGAAAGGCGAGAAATGTTTTCAAGAAAAACGTGGAAGAATTGACTTTAATTATTTATCTTTTGCCACATTTTTTCCTCTTTCTCTCTGGTTTTTTAAAAAAAGTTTTTCTGTTTTTTCTAGTACAGTTTGTCGCTTGTTGTACCAGCGAAATAAAGTTCTAAAAAATTCAGAAAAAAATTTTTAAGGAAAAAAAAAGGAGTTAAAGGAATTTGACTTTCACAGAAAGTTACTTTTTAATTCGAAGCAATGTTTGGATATTTGCATAAAAGTCGAGTGTTTTTTTTCACTACAAAGATATCCTTTGTTTAATTTGAAAAGATTTTCTCTCTTCATCAAAACATCTTCTCTCGTCTCTTCTGAACTGAAAAAAAAACTTACAGAATATAAAAAACTTTCTTACTATTTTCCATTCGTGCAATTTTTTTTTATGTACTCCATTCCTTGGTTCTCATTTTTTCTTGTTTCTTAAAAATACATTTTTATTTTTAAGGTGAAAAACATTTCGTAGGTGAAACATTACTCGCATCTGTGGACAAAAAAATAAGGATGTTTTCTGTAATGGCATATCGGTATTTCAGAAAGATAAAATTGTCTGCAATATTTAAGGTATCTGACTATCCTAAAATTGTGAATTGTGCCAAATATCGACAAAAAAAATTTTTTTTAATAATTTTACTGTACAGGCCATCTTATTAGCTTTATAAAATCCATCTTTTAGCCAAGTTTATTATTTTCCGTTCACTAGAACAAAAACTACAAGTGCTTTGGTAAAAGTAGATGCCATTACTTTAAGCATTTTTTTTTACCTTAAAACGCGTTTTTCTCGAAATGTGTTTTTTTTTTAAATGCTCGAATAGAACCAGCGATTGCAAAAAAAGTTTTGAAAATAATTAACTGAATTTTTTTGTGTATATTCTGTATAACAGTACAAGGGTTTTTACTTTCAGATTTATCAATCACCGTTTTATTACAAAATTTATAGTCCCTTATGTTAATATAATCAGTGTTTTTTTTAAGTAATTTCATATAATTACTAAGATAAAGTGGTCTAATTTTTGTAAAATTTTAAATATTTCATATCCTGAAGGTCATTTTAAAAATGAATAGCATAGCAACACATCAGAATTGAAAAATTGAAAATTTGTTCATAAACTTTTGGCACAGAATGAACCGCATTTAGGTTATTGTTTGTCAATTTTTACCGGTTTTTTCCCATTTTAGTAATAATAATTTCTTTTCTTAATTTGTAGTATATTCTTCTTAAAACGTACTAAAGAAATCTAAAAACAACAAAAAAATCCCCATATCTCTCCGTTTTTTCAACAAAAAAAATGTCGCAAGTAGTCCGATACCTTAACTGGTTTTAGTTTTGAGAAGTGTTGTCAAAATACTATGAAAATTACTGATTTTGAAGCAATGATTTTTTTCTTACCTTGAACGTTTGATATTAAGCTCCGAAGAGTAAATACTTTTTTAATCCTTTATCGACAAAAGTTTTCAGATAAACAAACGGATATTCACGTCTCATTACATAAAGAAATGTATTACCAAATGACTTTAAATGAAACAAAGCTTAATTGAATGTTTATAAACATCGCACTATAAAGCAACATAAAGGTTGTTGGTGCTGGCTTTAATAATTTTGAGCCACTGTTAAGCTACGAGGGTGGCATCTGACCTTACTCCTCACTCCCCTAACTTCCACATCACGCAAACATGAAGAAATATTTAATGTACGTCAGATCTCCACACGGTGAGGCTTCAAAGCCACTGAGATATGAAGTCACTCGTGCAGTCCTTGAATTCGTGAGTGAGTAAATGAGTGAGTGAATATTAACGTCGTACTGTTCAGCTTCGCGAGGGCTTTTGGCGACGGACCGCGTAATTTTGAACCATGGTCAAGTGACGCGGACGACACCTGAGCTGGCACCCCTCTCCTACCACACCACACCAACGGGAGGACGTATGAGCTCTCGACAGATTAAACCTGCATCGCTCCCCTACACGGCCTTTGAATTCGTGACCATTACTTTTAGATTACCACGGTAGCAACCAATATCTCTTAGTAAAAGAGAAAAAAAACTATAACTTTTTTTTCTTTTTCTTTCTTCTTTTGTTCTGCACTTTCTTTCTTTTTTTTTTGAAATTTTATTACTAGTTTCTACAATAGACTTTTACAGAAATATAAATAATGTAAAACTGTAATATATTGTTGCTTATTTTTTTTAAAATTTCGTAATACGAAATTGAATATAAGTTTATATATATGGAACCGTATGGAATTTATATATATATATGAAAAGACGTGGCCGGTGGAAGGGATTTGGTGGTTGATGTTGCATAATAAAATGATATTGACGAGTCTGTCCTTTATGGCAGGACAATTATTTATTTCACTTCTTAAGCCCCACAAACATACACATATTAAACATAAAACGACACAACACAGAGCAAAGAAATCTAAGATACTATGTGCTGCAGCCGGTTACATGATTAAGAACAAAGCACAGAAAAGAATTCCTGAGAATTCGCTATTTGTACTAAGCGGGAAATCACATGATTTGGGGGGGGGGGTGTAATTCACATGTGGATGTAATTCAAAAGGTTCTCGTTGGGCTGGTATCTAGTTAAAATAGTTAAACAGTTGTCCTGAAAGACTGAATCAGGGAATTAAAAGTTAGAGAAAATGATATATATTATATATAGACGGAATTATTACATACATTATTCATATATATGTGTGCGTGGTGTTTGTGTGTTTGTGTGCTTGTGTGTTTGCGTGTGAGTGTGTGTGTGAGGGTGCGTTTGTGTGCGAGTGTGTTTGTGTGTGTGTGTGACTTAAATGTAGATAGTTTATTAAAAAAACATTAAAAATGAATATACCTGAAAAGGTGTTCTTAGTAAAGTTGAAATCTATACTGTTTTATCCCATTAGAATCATATAAAACATTATTGAATTCATATACAGTACGCATTTTGCATTTTCTCATTAAGAAAAAAATGCTAATTTTTCTAACAAATGCTTGGTTCCTTGCCTTCAAAATGTCCTTTTTTCTTAAATTTTATAAAAACATTAAACACTAATTTGAGCAACAAATTTGTCTTTTACTCCTTGGAATTTATATAACTTTCTGTCATTGATATCTTTTTCATATTTTTTTGTTTATAATCTGATAAAAACGTAAATACTTTTTTTTAAAAAAAGCTTACTTTAATACCGGCCTTTATTTATGATAATGTTTTCAAATAATTATAATCGCTTTAAAAACACTTCTGTCATAAACATGTTTTGTAAATTGTATTTTAAAATATAATACTCATAAAATGTCTGTGAGTGGGGAAAAAACAACTGAGAGCTACATTTAAAAGATCGAAAGAGAAAAAATTACATATAAATTGGCTTTAATAAACATTAACATTTCCTGGAAGAGTCAAGATTGTAATCATTTCTTTGAAGTAAAAGATATATTAACACTTTTATTCCTCTGTAAATATATGGTATTTACCAAAATTTCAATGAAACCCATTAATTGATTTTGAGTGCATTTATATCTTCATCTTGAATATTTACCAGATCTGATTACTTTTGAGAAAAAAACTTAATATTTTACAATAGCCTGAAAATGAGGAGAGGGAATTCGAGTTCGCTAAAATAAAATAACTCAAAATACGCAGAGGAATATTTGTTTCATGGAAACACTTAATCGAATTATAATGGAGTGCTAAGAAAACATGGCTGAGTTTCATGTTAACATTTCAAAGCATTTCCAGTTTCAAAATATCAATGAAAATTGTACGATGTTGTGTTATGAAAAAATATTTTATTCCTTTGTTAGATTTTTAATATAAAATGAAGTAATTTTATTTCATTCCCTAGTAAAATGAGCATATAATAGGGTTGATGTATATTGTGTTTTCATCTATAATTAATTTGGAACGTAGCAACAAAGCCCAAATATATTAAAATTTTTATTACAATAAAACACAATATAAAATGATTTTGAATACATTATTTTTATACTGAATATAAATGCATTGTATAAAATCATTATCAGAACAGAATTTTAGTATTATCTTGGTATGAATAGAGGTATGGAAGGAGTAAGATTCCACAATTGTGCATATTTCAGCTGCTAATTCTATTTACATAACATTCATTATTTTTAGTTATTTGATTAATGTTAGAATATTATCTATTAGATTAATGTTACATTACTAGTGCAAGTTTTAGGCTTAATTCATTTTCAATCTTTGTTTAATTTCTTCAGTTTTTTCACGCAATATTGTTTAATTTCTTCAGTTTTTTCACGCAATATTTTGTTTAACTTTTTAACTGAAAAAGAACGTTGGGAATGTTCTACAAGAGACCTTAATCTACCTCACTACCCTAAGTTAATGACAAATTTAGGGGTCTCAGGGGTATTAACTTTTTCTAGAGAGCTGAAAATATAAACAATATTCAAATACATATAACTCTTTGAAATTAAAATTAAATAATTCGAATCTTTTACACATTATTTACAAAGGAATAAGGCTTCAGAAAAGTGTAAAATGTTTAAAATATAATCATAATTTTAAAAATTATAAGCATATGAAAATAAGAAATATTTCTATAAGAAATATTAATTAAGTTTTACGTTGCGCATGCTATTTTGAAAAGTAGTAGCTTTAATTACTAGCAATAAGTTGATTTTTATCCTTATTACACCGTAGTAATTTTAAATGAATAGAATAATAAATTATATTTTTTTAAAAAACAAAAAAATTATATTTTCAAATTTCTTTTTTAAAAATTTCAATATTTTTCAAATATTTTGAAATACAAAAGATATATTATTCTTAATTTACTAGGGCTTAAAGATGATACATTTTATAATTCTATAAAGTTTGATGCATCAAAGGCTACTATTTTAAGAAATAGCGTGCGCAACGCAAAAATTACTTAATATTTATTACAAAATTATTTCTTATAACTTTTAAAATTACGATTACATTTCAAACATTTTGTACTTTTTAAAACCACACACCTTTGTAAATAACGTGCAAAAAATTCGAATTATTTAATTTAAATTTAAAAGAATATACCTGTTTGAAAACTGTTTATATTTTCACCCCTCGAGACAAAATTAACACCCCTGAGAACCCTTTAGTAAGCATAATAGTTTTCAATTTTGAAAAATTGACATTTTTTGTCTATACAGTGAAATACGTTTGACGTGAAAACGCTTAAGACGAAATATCCGTTAACACAACATAATACAATGATCCCGACCAACTGTAGGTATTTTCATGGAATTTTTTTTCTCTTAACACTAAACGAAAATCGTTTAACACGAAAGAATTGCCCTTCTGGAAATGAACAAAATAAGGATAACAGCTGCACTTAATGAAATGTTTGATAAAGTTTCTGTATAATTGGACTGTCCCACTGTATCATCGGAAAAATTCATTACAGTAGATGATGTTTATGTGTGTACAGCGCCAATTATGGAAAAAACGTTCTGGAGTTTGTTCAAAAAATCATCACTGAGGCAAATTCCAACAATGAAAATGAAATGAATGCAGCTCTTTTCCCCATGTCCTCCGAAATGAGGAACATGATGAAAAGTATGCGCTGTTATTTAGACTAACATTCAAATGATGAAATGAATACTAAAATGGATGACATCAAACAATTTGTGTGCAATTGATACTAAAAAAGTCAATGTCGGGGTGTCGGCCTAATCGGCACCCCTCAATCTCCGTCTTGCCAGGCTAAAGGTGAGGAGGAAACAAAACATCACCAGCAACTTCCATATTAACAATTAGTTTTATTTATCTTCCAACACACTTAAACAATCACAAGTGAAACTACAAAAGGAAACCTAGGAGTTGTCGTGCCCCAGTCCTATCTTGGACTGGGTTCACACTGCCCGACGCGCCTGGTGTAGAAGGAAACATATCATCACCAACAAAAGCCATAACAATAATTATTTATTGAAGACAGACAAACACAATTAACAAGCACAAGTTCAATCTATAAGTGGAAACCTTGGAGTGATTCTCAAATATCTAGATTAATCCTGATACTCAAACCTAATATTCAAATCTAACATTCAAATCTAATATTCCCGTCTAAGTAATCTTAGCTATCAGAATTGACAAGGAGAGGAACTCTTGCTAACCTCAGGTAGGTACTTAATTTGATTCCTTTAATGATTAATCTAATACTTTACTATAATACTATCAAATACGCGCAAAGCTCGTTGAAGTGATCAGTAGACGATACTTACATTTAGTTTGACAATTCCTTCTCTCTCTCACCAACATTTATAAAATCTAGACTTTATATAGTCGAATTAATTAGCATATAACTATCTCGTGTTTTTCCCGAGGAGGCTGTGAAATAGAATAAATGCTGGCCCCAAAGTTACCCAAGAGGATTAGTTTGGAAATTCACGCGGATAGGCCCGTCACAGAGTGATATATGAAGCGTTATCCAAACTCAATGTATAACTCTAAGTAAACCCGACTACATGAACTAGATAAGAAGAACAAACGCTAATGAACCGATAACTAATTCTAATCTTATCTATCTTAAATCCTCAATCTAATAATTTAATCTTTAAGCAATTACTTCCTTAACTCGCGCTATATTTGGGAATGAAATATTCCAATATTCACACTTACGTAACAGCTCTCCGGCTCCTTCTATCTTACATCTACAAAACTTAAGACTTTATATAGTCAAACTAATTTAAATATCAGGGTTTCTTCTTGAAAGTCTGTGAATTAATGTGAATGCTAGCCCAAAGTTTCCCCCAGAGGATTAGTAGGAAAATGACTCGAATAGATCCGTCACAGCAATGCAAAGAAAAATATCAAATTATTTTCCAAAAGCTCAATAAATGTTTTGTTTTTCGAAAAAATTTTAAGTTACTAATATTTTTTCCTTTTTCTCTTTGACTTCCACATATTTCTAATTCCTTTAATGAGATTATTAATGCTAGTGTTTTTAAGAGATGCAGTCTGTCCACGGTAATGAAATATTTCTCATCCGAGACTTTCTATGAGGGAATTTTTATTTCAAGGCAAGAATTGAGAAATATATTCGATAAACAATAGGGATTGTCAAGGCAATGTGTAATTTGTTGCTTGAGAAGAAATGAAAATGGAGAAATAATCCCAAAACCCAGTATTATCTCTGTCCCCATTGCAATGTAAGACTTAGCTTTACAATGTAGGATCGTGGTTCAAATTGTGTTCGCTTATATATATCCACAAACGAAATGTAGAAGTGTGTGTCTTACACGAAATGTAGAGATGTCTATTTTCATATAGAAATTTGGAAGAAGGATTCTGATAGTTATTATAAAAATAATTCAAAGTTTGTTACGAAGCTGCCGTTCTCCATTGGGAACCAGAGATCTTAATGGATTTCTAGTAAAGGTAAGTTTGATTTTTCCGTTGAACATAGTTTATGTTTGGTGTATAAAAATATTGCAGAAGTTGACTTTCTAGCTGTATTAGAAGAAATCGGTGAATCGTTTAAAATCGTTTAACGAAAATAAATAAGTTTGAGATCGTCAGAATTTATACAAGATAAGGAATTTTTCTTAGATTTCCCTGTGATTCCTGTTGCGCAACGTAAAAACTAAAACGAGTCGCATAGGTTACGCTTACAACAAGTAATGGAATGTGTAAATTCAACGTATTATGTTATTGAAAGTATTTCTTCATTACATAAAGTCCTTAAAGCTGTACGAATGATGGTAGGCCCCGGGCCAAGAAAAAAAGGAAACATGGAATCGATTTTTTGATTCAGTAGAAAGAGCATATTTAAGCACCAAATTAATTAAAATCTGAAATTTTAATGAAACTAATTGGCGAGAAAATTGCTAATATTTTGGTTTATATTGGAGATGATAACTAAGAGGTCACGAAAAAATAAAAGCATTAATTGTGAAAGAGTAGGAACCCTCTCCTTTTTTGCTTACAGAATTTTAAGAAAAGTAAATGGCTCTCTGTGCATTGGCTTCTTAGCCATATGCTATGTAAATTTAACTTAAATATTATCGCAACGGTATTCGTGACATTATATGAAAGGAAGCACATGGTTGCCAATTCGGCGTGTATGACACATGGGAAATCAGGGTTGCCAACTTGTTCCGGTTACCTTGAACATTGTCATTGTTGCGATAGTCCGTAAGTACCATACATCATTATCATACACAGAGTCGAACCCCGATTTAATGAAACCCCTCTATTTAGAGAATAATAAAATCAGCAATCAAACTTTTTTAATTAATTTGAATTAAGGAAAAATTGATTTTTTCACATTTTATTTGTTTTTATTTTATTGTTGGGAGCAGAAAAAAAAAGATGTTTCTTTTAAATAGTAAATTTCGACGGGGAAGGTTGCTAACCATTATTAGACTTTTAAAAGTGCTGACAAGTCACGAGTGCTACCTAACGATTGAGTTTTGAATAGGACAGAAAACTCCTCCCTTATTACAAGGATTACTTGGACATTTTTAATTATTATGTTAGGTTTGATGAGAGACTACCTATCTCTAACTAAAGATCTGGAATTTGTTGATTTGTGGGAGCCAATAAATAGCAATTCTGACGCAGAAATTGATAATGAGACTCTTATCAACACTTATATTTTCTAATACCTTACATTGTATGTGGAAACTGTGAAAACATACCTAATGCAGCGGGATGTAAATGACGCAGTATTTTCTTCTTTGTATTGACGAACAAAAGAAACTATTTCGAGTCAGGAATCAAGAAGATTACCAAACATCTATTTGTAAGGATTTTAAAATTTCCAATTAATTTACGAGTTATCATTTACTAATAGTATTTTTACCTGTCGAATAAAAAGTATGCGATATCTAATAACGGACGTTTTCTGTGTAGCTGCTTGTTATAGAATTATCTGAAGGTAAGTGCAAAAAATTAGATTTTAGGTTGGCCCCCGATGTAACGAATAACCCGATTTAACGAACAAAATGTTCGGTCCCGATGAATTCGGTCAAACGAGGTCCGACTGTATTTATATAATGTACAGAAGCAACTTACAAAACAATATTTTTAAATAATTGGACTAAAAAATTAACATTTAAATCGTATATACTCGTATATAAAAATATAAGAATGTATAATTGTTTAAACAGTTCTCTACAGAAAATGGATAAAATGAACAAATCCCCCGACGAATGGGCACGAAAAAGTGAACTGCTAAACATTATAATTATAAAAAAGAAACATTTAGGGCTTTTCCCTACAATAATAGAATAAAAAATAGTGTGGAAACTTTAAAGTTGAAAATTAAAATGAAATTCTCCCATTTAGGCAATGTGTTATGTATTATGCTTAGTAATATGCAATAAAAATGTGTTCATTTTTAGAACATTTAAGACAAGAATATTACCGTTTTAAGGGTTTAAATATTAGAATTTAAAATTTAATATTTTTTTTTTAATTTGACATTGCGTAAATTCAGTTGTAACATACAAAAATATTTCATCAACAATATTAAAAGCTTCACATTTCATAGTTTCAAAATATATATTAAATGCATCGTTTTCTTAAAATATATAAACTAAAATCTTAGATAGTGTATCATGCCCGTGTTATAAATCATGTAAATTTCCTAAAACTATCTATATGAATGTGACTAAAAAAAAACACCCACTTAAGCTTACAACAGCGGAATTAATACGACTTTAATGAATGAAAAGAACCTTTAAATATTTCACAAAGATGTATCGTAAGTTTGTATTAAAAGGCTTAAAATTTGTGTTGTTATCACATAATTTTAAAAGGAGAACAACGTAAATTAAACGAACAAAGTTTAAATTTAAACTTTCCGCACATACAAGGTAATCCAGAATCATTTAACACATTTAAATAACACAATAAAATTTGACCTTGGATTCGTTGTGATCCTTGTCACATGTACACATAATATTTAAGGTATAGGTGTAGCAATATACATATTTTATAATTGTTCTAATAAAATTTAAAAATGATTTCTAAACTCTTTAATGCTTTATTTTTAAATTAATTTTGATTTAACAAATTTTTGATTTAAGAATTTGGCATGGAACTGATATAAATTATATCAGTTGTAATAGTTTTCGTGCTATTTTTAAACCAATTAAAATAGTTTTCTTTTTAGTATAATATAGAGGATAACTATTTATAGCTATAAAATAAAATAATTGTGATTCGCAGTTATAAAGAAACTCTCATTGCTACGGAATTTTTTAGATAAAAACACTTGAGATCAATTACCTTGTTTAAATTTTATTAATAGCATTTCTCAGTTTTCTTTTACCATGCATTGGATTCGCTGGTTTCTACAATATATTTGCCTTTCGTAAAACTCTGAAAAGGTTAATATTCTAATTTTATTAACTAAATTGTAACAGGTCTATTCATAAGCCTCCTGCTAATCCTCGTAGAGAAAAACCATCTCTTTAAATATTGCTATATTGAAAACTTTTTCCTGAAAAAGAAGATGCGGCTTATGTATAAATCAGGGCTTATACTTAGGCATTAACTTTTAGATTCGATTGAGAGAGAAAGAGGTTAGGAGTTAGATGGTAGAAGTTAGTAATTATATAACATAAAGTAGTAGAAAGCTAGTCGAGAGTGACTCACCGATTAATTACTTAATGTTTAAGATTGATTATTGACGATTTAGACAATAGGATTCATATAAATTAGAATCATATCGACAAGAGGTTAAATAGCTGTGAACGGAATTTCGATTATTTAGAACTTACGTATATTACCAAAGCGCTCCAAAAGTAATGGATAAATTCATAATTAAATATTAACTATCTCGTCTGGCTCGCTTTTGCTCCAATACTTAAATATAAGTGTATTTCAACCCTGGGTCATTTTAATTGATTGGTAGAAAAACAAAATAGATTTATTTTGATTAAGGCTGATCTTCATTCCAACACCCAAGCACTGAAAAATGTCAGGAGACATCAATCATAACCCTTAATAGAGTCAATTTTTCTAATAACATATTGTTGAAATATTTTTGAAAAAGAGATTGATTTATATAAAATGAAGTTCATTTAACTTTTTACTTAAACCTGACTTAATTTTTCAGTCCATTTGTTTTGGTGAGAAGTACGTTTTCCATCGCCCAATAGGAGCTATTTAAAGGTATATAGGAGCTATTTTAGGGTATTTTATGTTTGGCGTTTCTTTTTATGTAGCATTACATGATACAGTCGACTCTCGATAATTCGAAGTTGGAAGGACCAATGAGAAACTTCGTATTATCAAGAGTTCGAATTATCAAGAGGGTAGAAAAATCTTCCAAAACACGAGAGAAATTTTTTTTCTAACACATTTAAATTTGAAACTATGTAATAAAACAACAATTGCACTAATATAAAATTATCTTAAAGTATTTAAAAAAGTACGTTTATACGATATAAATATTATATATAAAGTTAAAAGTCCTGTATTAAAAGAATGCATTTATATATTAAAAACGATTATTAAAAAAATGTGTGCTAATTAATCTTTTTTGATTAAAAAAGGTATTAAAGGACATAAATCGTCATATCCCTCTAAAGCAAAATACACAATCCTAAACACCTTCACAAGCCGAAGTTTTCTTCACAATAGCCGTCCATCCTTTCTGAACACAGGTATAGTAAGGCTACGTGTTAAACTTTTGTAAGTCTTTTTGTTTGAGGAACCAGGAAACACAAAGAAGGGATAACAGACAGATGGTCATCAATGGGACTAAGTTACAGGGGAAAGACAATACAACATAAAACATGTAAACTCCAACATGTTTGCTACAGGACTCTACATGATAGTGAGTGTTCGAATTGTCGAGATTTTTATAAGATAATTATCACGTGTTGTAGTTTGGCCAGTCAGAGATTTTACTTCGAAATATTGAGTGTACCAAAACGTATTAATCTAGTTCGAAATATCAAGAGTTTTTCTAGGGGCTGGGCATATACATACTTCGAATTAGCGAGAGGTTCGTATTATCGAAGGTTTGAATTAGCGAGAGTCGACTGTATCTATAAACTAAAATTTGTAAATACTAAAATCTGCAGGAAAAAAATGATAAATTAGATATTTCTCGTATTAAAAAATTAAAAATTTATACCTATTACTTTCCATGGAATTTCAGAAAACAGGTATAAACACATAGTAGTGCTTTGTAAGCTGTACGAACGTATTTTGCTATTTTTTCCTGGGCTTGAATAGAGCACAAATGGTAACGCCTCTCTATATGTTTTAAGAGTTGGCCTTTAGCAGCCAACTGAATCTGTAGTACATTTCTCTTGCTGTTCAAAAACTTTACTTGCCATCCATTGCATTTACGATACCGAAATCCACAAATCAGTTCTCCTGCAAGCCGAAGTGCTAGTTTCACATATAATAGATGAAAAAATAACTTCCCGACAATATTTAATAATTAAGGGGACATGGTGCGATTGACGCAGAAATTTTTAATTTAAGGATTTTCAAAAAAAATTTTGGTCACCTCTTACGTGTGTATACTATGCAATGAAGATTTTGGGCTCAAAATATTATAAAAAGCTACCTATTTAATTTTTTAAGGAAAAAACTTAAAATTTGTGCAGTGATTTTTTAAAATGCTATTTACAACAATTTACGCACGTTGATTTACAAGTACGTCAAACTATGTTTTACAAAAGTTGGTATGGGTTTTGCGATAATGTTATTGGTACTCGTACTATACTTCTTTTTATGAATGCTTATTGAAAATTCCTTAAAAAATGTGTAAATTCTAATTTCAATTATTTTTTAAAAAATACGTATTGTTTTGGTTTAAAAATGCATACCAACTTTTGTTACATGTACTATTAGCAATGGGTAAGAAAATTCAAAGCATTAGGCACAATAGAAAAAAAGCCTTAATATTTTAAGGGAAGACAAACTAGCTATTATCTTTCTGACATAAAGTATCTAAAGTTTTGATTTACTATAGGGATATGAATAAAAACAAACATAAGAGCTATCATAATTCTGCGTTACTTAAGCTTAGAGCTTTCAAATTATGTGAGGATATAGAAAAGTATATAAAGAATAATTTAGGTGAAAAAAATTATAGTTGATTTTTTTGACCGATTTTTTCTCAATTGAATCGTTCTGTTTCCCTTGAAATTGGTGGGAATTATACTCCCCAAGGTTTCATAAAGAGTTGACTAATTCTATTAGATTCTATTGAATATTTTTAATTTTGCATTTTCTTTTAAAAGATAAGATTAGAAATACTCTGTCTGATATAAAACTCAAACAAAACTTTCTAAGTTCTCAGAAATAAGCTACATCTGGATCTGCATTTTAAGCCAGTAAAATTCAACGCGATCGATTACATGTTCTAGGTTACCCATATATGAAATACTGTATATTATTTGCGAAGATATATCTCGCATGGTTCCACATAACAGATATAAAAGTTGCCGTTATTGAATTTCTCTGCTTCAATTCCTATATTTTTTGCTAAGCTCGGCGGATCTGTTGAGCTTTATTATGTTGTTTTCTTTCTTTGATATTTTCTTTCACTTAGAAAAGGAGCACCAAAAAAAAAACTCTTCTTAACCGATAGATTTTGGAAACTAACAATTGAAACCACCACCCATCTTTTTTATTTATTTATTTTTCTTCCATTTTCTCCCTAGTTTGTTTGTTTCGTTGTATTTTCCTTCAGGATACTTTGGGATATACTTTTTTTTCAACAATTCTTTACGCCCTAAGTTTGTTCTTTAACTGCAGAGAGCTCATAGTTTGTGATTTTGCCAAAAAAAAAGTGTTTGGATTTTTCCTTCTCTTTCCCCCCTCCCTCTTTTAGGATTTTATTACTTTTATTTATCCCGAATTCTGAGGAAAAGGAATGGGATATATATAGGTACTGGAAAAAGGACTGAGCTTGATGAAATTTCAAAATCATATTCGCATTCATAAAGAAGAAGAATTAAATTTTTTTTTTAAAAAAAAGAAATGATTTTTGCACACAAGGGAAATTCATTGTTGAATTGTTTACTACAAAGGGAGATAGTAAGGCATCAGTTTTAAAAACAAGCTAATTTTTATATTAACCATAAAGACTCACATAAGTTGTTTTCATTTCAAAACAACAAACAGTAGTTTTCAAATAGTTATTTATTACCATTTTGTGTATAGACTATTCTTTATTAAGTTATAGCTTCCTTTTTGTGAGAAGTAGCAAATTTTTAATATTTATAAATTTATAGACGTGAAAATACTCAATGCAATAAGAATATATAAAATCAATAAAAATTCATTTTTTAACATGCCTGTTATGCTGAAAGATTTTAACTAAGAGTCTAATGTTTTTACTACAATTGCTTTGGTTTTTTTTCTAACAATTAGGAAGTTTAAAAACAAGATATCAATCATTGGCATGGCCAAGTAATTTTAGCGCGTTTTTCACATGTTGTATTTTACAATAATGCAACTAATGAACTTTTTACTAACAGAAAGTAGTACTGTACCACTCCTCTAAATGTACTACTATTGAGCTGAAAAGAAATAATGACACAAATCTGTATCAGCACTATAAAAAAGCAAAACTAGCGAAATACAAGAAAATTTGTAGGAAAATTCGGGAAAACTATGGGAAAATTTAAATATGATTCGGCTCATCTAGGGCACAAATGCGACCAAATTTCGAAACCCCGAGGTCAATTGGTTGCTTATTGGCTGAGAAAAAGGTACGACAAAATATGGAACGAAGTCGAAGACGAAATTTGCGTCCTAATAACGCTTTTGTTCCACTACGTGAAAAAGGCGCTAAAAATTTTGTTTATTAAACTTGTATATTTCATACAAGAAAGGGTTTTCATTTTTTCAACCAAGAAAATGCTGAAATTTAAAATTTCTCTTATTAAATAAAAGCTTAATTTTGTTTAATAATGTTTCGTTTTAGCAGTAAAATTTTTTCTCCATTACTCAGTTATATTTTTAACTATGGTTACTTAGAGTTAAATCATAAGGAGAGGTGCAATATAAATGAGAAACAGCCCATTTTGAAACTATTAAACTTACAGACTTGAAATTTCGTAAACACGTTTGTTTTGTTGAGAAGGGAACTGCTAAAATTGAATTTTACGGAAATCGATTTTCTCTCTAAGCGAAATTATTCTCTCGCTTCAGACATTCAAGTCTTTTTCATTCCTAAATCAAGAAAGGATTGCTCTAAGAATGTTTTTCAATGTATTTGAAAGCTTAATGCTTGGTCTTTGATATAAGTACTTTTAAAAAATGATTAGCCATACACAACGCCAAGAAATACCCAGGGAAAGGGGCAGGTAACGCCCAGTGTATTCATATAAAACTATGAAATAATTCAACTGAACTAAAAGACAATCATATACATAGGCATAACGAATACTCAAATAAATTCAATATAATTATATCAGATACATTAAGGAATGTGTGAATGGCAATATGAATAATTTTTTACTAAGGAATTGAATTCGTATTGTTTTTAAATCATCTTTTATGATTACTGGTACTCTACAGTAGTGTTTTCTTTTAAAAACAATTCACTTATTTTTATTCCCAGCAAAAGTCTGAAAGTATAAGACTTGATTTACAGCTATGCACTTTTGTTTATATAATATTATTCGTGTATGTTTAATTATTCAAGTGAGCTGTACTAACAAGAGAACTTTGTCACTTGTACTATAGCGGTACGTTAATATACTTGTACGTTTCTCACTTAAACTTGTTCCTCGAACTTGTGTCACGATAAGCTGAGTCCACATTGGTCAGACATCCAATCCAACTCCATCTTCTATTGGGTGAGAGAAAATCGATCCATTAGATATTAGTCAAACATATTAATGTTATTTCTTAATATTTTATTGATAATAACAACTTAAATATTTTTTACTTTAATGCATTTCTAGTAAATGAATTTTCATCTTTCCCTTAAAATTATTCATATATCTTTATCAGTTATGGGCAACTCAATTTTTTCGTGTTATCTCAATAAACCCTGATAAGAGAGCAAATTCTGAACGGTTATAGTGCTATTGTTCATCAAGTGTTATATGTATCATAACCTGCAAAAAAGGTTTATAATACAATGATCCAGTTTGTATTATTATTCTCACTTGACCTAAATTTTAAATATGCTCGTTTCAAATTTCATCCTTTTTTTTAGTATATACTTAGTATTTCATCCGTTTTTCAAGTTAATATTCCTACTCCAATTCCATTTCCTATTTTATGATTGCAGTAAAAATCAAAGATATTATTTTTTTTTACCCCATAGACTCATTTCATACAGTTTTCTTCCATCTAACATCCGTCGATAACAATATCCCATTAAAGCAATAAAATTTCTGGTTTTTAGGAAGCAAAAATTCTAAAGTAGCCCGATGAGAATTTTCCTCTTAAATGATACGCTACGTAAAAATGATACTCTTTTCTAAATGGCTGCAGACTGGAGGGGCAGGGTGGGGAGAGTCTAAATCACTTTACATTTTTTCTGCGAAATAGGTAGGGAAAAATGTAAAGAAGAATTTTGAATTATTTCTCATTTACAGGGGAAGTCCGTTGATACTTCTTTTCAAATATAATCTTCCCAAGTAGCAGCAGCGAATGTGCTTTTTGATATAAGTCGTGATTGCTTGAGATACATCTACACATGCATAAAAAAGTGAAGGATATAGGAATGGAAGAGAGTGCGATATTGAAAGAAAAGAACTTCATTTTTCAATCTTCAAGTTTTCTTCGAAATCGTTTTCTTCACTTCTATATAAACTTTTTTTTTTTCATTTCTTATGCGTGGTTCAAATGCATAGTTGAGATTTTCTCCGTTTTAAAACTTTTTTTTATATTCCTCTTTGCTTTTTTGCTGTACATGCGTTTCAATTTGAAATAAACGGACGGCCATTTTCACCCTTATTTCTAAGATATTTTCGATTACTTGCGTATATTGAATTCTTTATATGTTTTCATTCTTGCCCATTTTCCTGAAACTGCAAGAAGAATGTCTTTATCATGTTTTCTTAAATTGCAGCAATGTTTAAAGTATTAGCGTGCGTGATTTTTTTTTCTTTTTCTTATTCTGAAAGTAATGATCTTCGAAACGGGGGAAATATTTTTATAAAATAAAATATTTTGCAAGAAATGTTGGAATATAAGTAATAAAAGAATATTTTCCAAACCATTACAGAGTTTATATTTTGCTGCAAAATAAATTAACGCAAATCTAAGTTTTGAACTTAAAAATAAATGGATTCATGTCTGGTGCATTAGATTTAAAATTAGCAATGTTATTTATGCAGAATATTCTTCAAAAAGCGTTACAGGGATTTTTGATTTCTTCTATTTTCGGAAAGTAATAATCTGAAAATATTCTCATGGTGATAAAATAGAGTCACTGTATCAAAAATAAAATAGAATAAAATTTTTTAACAATTTACCAGATTTAGACTTTGGTATGAAGTAAGTGGTTCTAAAATTGCATGAGATAGATTAAGAGAGAGAGGAACTTTGAAACAAACTACGCAGTGTTTCAAGTTGTTTGTTACCAAGAGACGAAGAATTCCAAACCAGGTGCTTCATTGTTCTCATAACCTATATGGAAAATTGATTACTTTTTAGCATGTGGAATTGTTTCTATAAGAATGGGATTAAATCATATCAGGGTTTAAAATTATTTTATTCGAACTTTGCTAGTTAGGCCGAAAAATATTTTTATCAGTTTTTATTTTCTCTAGTAAATAATAAAAATACAATTAATTTTACAACCAACATTTCTGCTGCAAAAAAATTATCAGATTATTGTTCACTATCGATTTGAAAAGAAAGACATTAATTTATATATGTGTAGTCTTAATCTATATTTATCTAATATTATTTGTGGCGTAAGCCAAATAATAAATTACTCCGTTTAAGTCCACCGTTCCTCATTGAAGTTGTTTAAATATCTATTATGATGATACTAATACATTCCACAACATGAATACGCACAGCATTGGATATTCATTTAAATAATTCCATTTTGAAGATAGGCTCATCGTCGATTTTGAGGCTCCTCAATCGGCGTAAGTTTCATTCCCAAGTCGAGGGATTTTCAAGATGCACAAAATTGACAGCGTCCATGTCGTATCAATATGCGACAAGTAAAAGATCTTTTGAGTGCCTGTTTGACTTAAGTATTATCTGCAAAACTAAGTTCCTAGTACCATTTCGCATCCTCAGAGATCAGGTGCTTTTATTTGGGGATTAAACAGGGAGTCAAATATACATTGCGGCTATTGGTATTCCACCTGTATAATGTTGCACTAAAAAGTGATACTAGGTCTCGGGGGATGTATTAGGTCTGCAAAGGTAAATATCAATCAGAAACCCCATTGATGAAAAAGTATCTATATGGTATTTGCCTGCTTTAATCCCTTAATCGACAAATGCACTATAAACTTCATAAAAAAATATGTATAATTTTACAGCCTCTAAATCTACAAAAACGATAACAATAAAAAATAAAATCTATGGAACGGAATGTAATTGTATTAAACGTCAGCCAAAATAAGATGATTTTCATAAATAATTATGTGCATCATCAGTGATTTAATGGTTGGGCAACATGCTTTCAAGTCAGCAAATCGGAAATTCTTCTGTCAGTACTTTGATGACCGTGTTCATCAACAGACTTGTTGCACGTCAAATTCTACTGAATATCGTTGTTTTTGTGTAATATGATAACAATTGTGAGAGAGGAATGAACTAGTAGCAAGTAACTTTTCATTGTCAAATTTGGAATTTTATCTTGTCTATCACCGATATTTTATTCATAAATCTGTGATATTGTTAATTAAGTCTAATACTTTTTTAAAACCTGATTAATGATTTAAATACATTACTAGGCTCCTAGGTTGTAATAAAAAATTTCGCAAAATCCACACACCACAAATATAGAAAGAACAAGCATATAAAATGGTGCCCTTATAAGGCTCTATGGGATATCTCTAATCTGAAAATGGGCCAAAATAACTCAAAACTTATTTGCTATTCAATGTTCAAAACTAAATAGATAAAATACTTAATCAAGAATTCATTGTTCTTCTACAGACGTTAGGCTTTAAAGATTTGCTTTTTTTTCTCTCGAAAGAATAAAAAAGAAGAAAATAGATTTTTTTAACAGTGTATTATAAAAAAAAAATACAAATATTAAATTTTGTACTTAGAGAAATTTATTTTAACTTTTTATTGTCTTAAATAAACTATTGTATAAAGGATTAAACTTTGTATTTTTTTAAATTTAAAATAGTTTTACGTATAAAGGTTTCAAAAAAATCTAAATAATTCATTTTACAAAATATTAAATATGATGAGTGCAGAAAGCATTATATTAGAAATTATAACTAAGTATATATATATAAAAATATTCATGTAATTTGGAAATTATTTTATTTTTTATTACGAATATGAAAGAAAATTCTGTGTTAGCTGTGAAGAAAATGTGTTGTTAAATCTTTAAAGTTCCTTAATTCGAAACACTTTATAGGCTTAGAATATGTAAGAGGCTGCGCTTTGTGCTTATAATCATGAACATGTATTCGGCGTGTCACGAGTTCAAGCCCTAGTGCCGCTAAATTCGCCATTTAAAGGGTCTAACGCGCATTAAATCTACCAAAGCTCAAAATACTCCTTTTCTAATGGTGTGGTAATTTGAATTGGGTGTTCAAACTACCACACCATAGTCCAGGTATCATCCTCGTCACTTGACCGTGGTTCAAATTTACTAGGACTTTTGCCAATAGCATCGGGGCTGATTTATAGAGCGGCGTTAATAATCATTTAATAAAATATGAATAATTTCTTACTATAGGTAACTCAGAGGAAACTTTAAATGAATTCGTACTCTTAAAATAAATAAATAAGAAACAGAAACTGCAATCTAAGTATTTTTTTATCATTTGAATGAGAATAAAAAATGCATCAAAGGCATCTTCTCAATATGGAAAAAATACGTACCAAAGAATAATACAAGATAAGATATTTTTAAAATGGGGATACAGTAATAAATGTTTGAAGATTAGTTTTACAACCACAAGTTTTCAAAAATCTAGAAAAGAGTTCAGACGGCGACCCATATTTCCATTGAAGCAATACATAATCTTTAATATGTATTAAAATGTTTCGCAGAGAAAGAAATAAATGGATCCCATTCTAACGAAAATCAACCTAAAATAGAATAGTTATTACTTTAATATCCTACTCGTTTTTTTCATTTTTTTAATCCGCCTACTCTTTTTCAATCCAACCTACCAAATAACAAATGAGATATTGGTCAAAGGTAGGACAAGGAGGTGGGGGGGAGACACAGATTCAACCTTTCTACTCAAAATCACTTCTTTTGGAGGAAAATGGTTTTCAGAAAGAAAAAAAAAAAGAGAGAAAAATAACATAAGAGGAAAAATTTAAAAGCTTCTTCATCTTTTTGGACTGCCAGAGGTCTCCGAATGCGCTTTCTGAAATACGCAAGATTCTTACATCCCTCCCCTTCTTACTTCTATATAATACTATTACCCAATTTATTTAAGTGGATAATACGACCTTCATAAAAGGACACATAACTTGATTTAGTATTTCCATCACTGCAGTGTGTTATCGTCTTGCTGGAGAAAGACTCCTTTCTTTAGTTAGCAGAGGTTTTATTTTCTTTTTTTTTAAAGAAGAGAGAGAGAGAAGAGCTCTGTTAAAATTTAAAACGTGATTACATGGTTGTGGAAAGAGTTGGTTCTAGAATCTTTCTCCGCGGATTTAATTCTATAGAAAAGAATAGCGAAAGATATGGTAAGTATACATGGTGTTCTCAAAAATAATCAGTTGAGAATCTTCTCGGAGTTTCTTAAAAGATAAATTTGAAGTATCTAAAAGCGTTGAAAACAGGAGTATATGGGAGTTTTGATGATGTAATTTATTTTAAATTTCACAGAGAAATGGATGCATTACCAAAGAAAAAAATATTTCTATCAGTTACATACAATAACAGTTCTTGTTAATAATGGTACTAGAAAATACACAACAAGAGTGAGTTTTTGATACATTATTAGTTTTATATCTATAAATGAAACAATAAATTTTGAGATAAGTTCCTAGTTAAGTCCTAATTGGTAAGGAGGAAATCATAGTACTGAATTGTGTCACAGCAACTCGGTTTTCTTATTGGACTTATTTACAAATCTGACGACAATACCTTGCAATGTTTTTCATATATAAAAGTGTGAATCAACATAGGATCTGAGTGTCATCTTTTTAACTATGAGAACAATACTATATTTAATTTTTGGTATAAAAATAGTATGAAAGATTAATTCTGCTATTTACGTATTTTAGTGTATTTCATTTGTAATACATCCAAATATGTCATAGTAAATTCTCACAATTTTTATTTCATAAAGAGAGAGAGATTAATTTTTATAATTAAAATTCTTAAAACACTTCGAAACAGTAATGGGTGGTAATTTTCATTAGCATTAAATTGCCCAAGGAAGTCATTTTGACTGCTTTTTAATTTCAATTAGAAAAACAATTACGTATACAATGACACAATTTCTTAGAAGTTTTTAGAATACATTTTTTTCCAAGTGAAGTGAATTTTTTTTATTGTTCATATTTACTAATGACTTGTAATATGACTGTAAATAATAAAAAAAATATTGAAAATTAATTTAAAAAAATTTTTTTTTTACTCCTTAGTTATTTTTTCACAATGCAGTCATTTTGACTGTTTTTGGGCAATATAGGTATATACTAAGTTCAGGCATAGGTTAACTAGTGTTAAAGTTGTTATAACCATTCTAACTTGTTTATATCAGTATTAATTATATCATTAGATAACGTGATATGTTAATATGGCTTTTGAAATCTTTTGATATAAAGACTTGATTTTCTTTTGAATCAGTGATTGAAAATCATTTATAATACTAGAGTGAAAATAAGCTTGATTATTATTCCATGTAATTGTTATTACATTATATGGGCTAATCGGGATCAAGTATAATTTCCTCTTTTTTGCACTTATTTCTTCGGGTAAATAATACATTATTTGATTACATTATTTGAATGCGTGAATAAATTAAAGTTAGATATAAATAAAATCAAAGCGTAGTGCAACTTAATCATAAATATTTTTGACTCGTTTTAGGACTCTCTGAATAATAAATAATAGTATTGTATATTGACAAAATGCAAACATATATATTTAAAATAAATTAAAAAACTATCTATTTATATAATTTGCATTAAAAATGTATTATTTGTACAAGATGTTACATAATTATCATGCAAATGCTATTGTATATTTAGTATTTATGTAAATGTTATTTCAACTCTACCTTTGAACAGTACTATTTTTTTAGAAATTGCATTAAAGATATTTTATCTAAAACTTAAATAAAGCGATATTATTAACAATAAACATTGAGCAATTTACCATTTTCCTTTCTGAATTCAATCAAGAATTGTTCTGTATTTTTTCTCCTTTTAAAAACATTATGGGGTCAGTCAAAATCTATAAATGTCTGTAACTTAGCAGAACTTTTTTATTTTCAGGCAAGAAGTATGAAATTTCCCCTTTTCTCATTTAATTTCTGAACCATAAAGGCCCCCACTTCCCTCTTCTGAGTTGATGATAATACAATATAATTAAACTACATTTAAATATCATATAGTTTAAATATATATATACATATATATATATATATATATATATATATATATATAATTTAATTTAATTTTCCCAAGCTTGAAACTGATGACTATGTAAAAGATTTTTAAACAGTTCTTATCATTTTAAATCATTAAATCATTAATCATAATCATCATCAATCATTTAAATATTGAATCGAAAGAAAAATCTTCTAAAATGTGAGCTTGACTCAAAAATCTTCCAGAATCACCTCTCCTCTGAATTGTTTTTCGAATCACCATGATATATATCCAAACACTCAAATCTCAATTTCTTGTGACAAACTATCTTGTTTCCGAACGATAACTGTGCCAAATTTCCCTTTTATATCTCTTGCTCTTTACTGAACTGCAAACGTTCCCACTACTCAGCACATAAACGTACGTTATCTTGGTGTCTTTGTCTGATAATACATGATTATGCCGCAATCATTAACAAATAAAAGACTATTATCTCATATAAGAGCTATTTCTTCTGAAAACTAGCTGTCTCATAATGGTTTATCATTAAAAATTTTCTGGAATCTATTTATATCTTATTTGAGTAAATTTATCTGAAACATTTTTTGTTTTCCCATTGATTAAATACATGAACACACACACAAAGAAGTTTCTTAAAATTGCTCTCTGTTTTAATCTATGGGTAATTTAAATGTAGTATGAGTTCTACTACAATATAAAAAATTTAGCAACAAATAGATTTTTCCAGAATAATAATTATACGCATTCTCTTTTCTGATTTCATGAAGTATTTTGTTATGCTCACTTAAATTTTTAGTAAGTAATCGTGCGACTAGCTAAGAGTTGCACACGTGTTACTAAATTTTTTTATTAACATTAAATAGGCTTATGACAGAAAGAAATTTTGATTTTCTAATTATATTCATATATAGTATTGAGTTTTTTTTTCATTGTAAAAAAACCACCCATGAACGTCTCAAGGCAAGGGATAACTGGACCCAGGGCCTCGGTAACATTGGGGGGTCTCGTCTCGTTCTCGACTGAGCTTTAATAAGATCATGATACTAGTAATTTCAACGGTCAAATGTTATTTTTGAGTATATTCTCCAAAAAATTGGAGATTTCGGACGATGTGTCAACTGGCTATATGTCATGACTGTCTTCCATGCATAGACCTAGACCTATCACCATACGCCCTCATCACTCATTCAGTTAAAGATAGCAGTCTGACAAGCCAGTTTGTGTGATTGTAAATGATGCATATTTAGTTGTTTCAAGTTATTGTTTGTACGAGTATTTGACAACGTACTATCTACTTGTACCGCTCATAGTTGGGGCCTACATCTGTGTAGGGCCCAGGACCTCAAGAAGTCTTAAGACGTCATTGAATCCACAGGTGAATGACAAATTCGTACAGGATGTAGGAGGAATGGTTGATTTTTAACCACAAGAAGGGAATCCGTATCGCTATCTTTCTGAAAGAGGTCAACACAACTCAAGATAAGTCCGGTAGAAGCTTGGTAAATGTAATATTTGGCTCAGGTAACGAAGATCTTATCGTATTCTGAGAATGAAAGCCCTTGATGTGACCACTAGTAAGACGTGACAGTGATATTTGCTTGAGGGCTAGACCCAGACCTAGTCTAGTACACAAATGCCAATGACGAATGGGAGATATCTTCAATTCTTCCATATTTTTTAAATTTTTTCAGCGAGTATAATTTTAAGCATTTAAATACGGATTTGGAAAATTCATATTGAGGAGGGGATATTCAACTTCTGTTAATCCAAGGATCGGGGAATCAAAGGGCACTCGCTGTCTTGACTACTGTGGCTAACTAATTTTAGTTAAGAAAAGAGGAATGACCTTCATGTCTACAATTACCCTATCAGGAACGACCTTCCGTGACATATTTTGTCCATACATTTCTTCTAGGAAAACCTATCCTCCGTAGTAAGACAATTAGTAGGGTTTTGGGAGAGAAATAAGTCTAAATATATTAAATGCAGCAACAAGATAATGAAACAGGTAAAAATAACAAAAAATATTAACAATAATATTTTAATAAATAATATAAAAAAATGTTAAAAGCATGAATAATTTGTAAAAATCACGATCAAAATTGATGTGAAAAGTTAGTTAGGTAAAACTTATAGCTTAGGTACTTCTTTTGCAACGAAATGTGATTCATCTGTTGCTAAAAATTCTAGAATAGGATATTTATATACGAGTTGTTGATGCTTCCCAGTAAAAAACTTTTACTTTATATGTTTTTTTAATAATAAAGTTTACAACACACAAACAAGAATACAGCAAAATTCAAGAGTTACGATGCCTATATTAATTGCCAAAGCCTTCAAATTACTGTGCTAAAGCCATTTCAGAAACTCTCAATAGTTTCCTGCACTCGGAGTCACAGTCCTCTCAACTCACAATTGTAACTCGTCCAATGTTCACGCTCTAATTTGATTAGATATATAAATTAGTTGTTGGAATTTGAATGATGATCTGTCAGCTCTTAGAACTCCAGCATAGTATGCATCAGTTCTAAATGGATTTGCGACAATTGTAGCTTTACGCTCAAATTCCTAGAATTTCACTGACATGTTTTAAAATATCGGTTATGAGAATTTTGAGAATAAAAATTGTTGAATGAAAAGTGCGTTAGAGACATTAAAAGCAAAGTAATTAAAACAAATGATAATTTAATATTGGTTTATTGTGTGATACTTATACATTAACTAAACTGTGAAATGCATAAGCATATTAACATTTTATTTACATAGCCTTAAAACCAGCTGCCTAGTTATTGAACCTTGGGAATTCATGATGGTTCGTAAAATAAGATTTATATTTTACTAATATTCAGCTCCTTTTTAATTACCAAATTATAAGTAAAGTTTATTTTTACTCGTTAATTAATTACATATTAAATGAATTATTATTAACATACTGAAACCAAATTTACTGCACCCAAGGAGAAGTACATTGTAAAATAACAATGCACCTAACATTTAATGAATTTTAATAGAATTTAATATCAGCAAAAAGAGAAGAAGAAAAAGAAAAATATACTCATTTTTTACACATTCTCTACCAAAAAAACAGTGCAGATTAGTGTTATTTAAGACTTTTCCTCTTTGCTTGTTTATCAAAAGAGAAAAGTTATTTTTTCTTTACTTATACCGACAACAATCGTAATTCTGCTTATTTTTGAATGCTAGAATATTAACATTGCGCTATAAAGAAACACGTATTCTATTGGCACGGACCTCATAATTCTGAGCCTCACTTAAGTGAGGAGGAAGATACATAAGCAGGCACCGCTCTCTCGGAACTTCAATACAATGAGAGGACTTTCAGCCACATGACAAATTTGAATGCATCAGCTATTCTGTAGGGCGAGTCAGGACTCGAACCCGTGACCCGCCGGCTGCACGTTCATGACCATAACAACTAGGCTACCAAGGCTTTACTTACTTTTGAAAAATCATCCCCATATTAAAACTTAAAAGGGCAGACTAGCAAGAAATTTATACTTTCAAATCTGCTGTAGTTTTTTCAATTTGCAAGTAAAGTTTTTTTAAAAAATAAATGAGACTAAACAACGAATGTGAAAAAAAAATCAACTTTTAAAGTAAACCAAAACAATTCGATGTAAATAAATTAGTTATTTAAGCATATCAAGTATGCCCGTACAATTTATGGAGTATTAAAAATATGTTAATCACATATGAATCGTGGATGTACGAGGATTTCTCGATGTAAAAATGCCTAGATCCTTAGCTAAAATACTTCCCTAAGTTTAAATTCACTCTGTCAGGCGACTCCAGTTGAGTTCAAATTACATAATGAAGGATATAGTTCAGAGCAATATGATAAATCACTCGGGACAACTAGAAATTGCTAAAAATCAACATAAACATGATCGTTTCGAGAACTCTCACCTGAAACTAAAGATAATGCAAATATTCCTCACCTATAATGATAGTGGCAAACACTCTGTACTAAATGTTGAACATTGATGCTAATCCCTCGATCAATGTTCTGCTTCAGGAATTATTTTTCATTTACGAGTATTGAAGGCAACTAAGCCTTATTTTCTTTGAAGGCGTTAATCGCGTGCAAGCTAAACCAATAATGAATGATTAATGCGCTGTTAGAAACAATTTTCTGATTATCAACATTACAGTTCTCCTTTCGAAGGAATAAATATCCGTATTTGTCATAAAATCAATAGGTGTTGGCCGAGGTATTGGGCGCTATCCCTTCCAAACAACTGCAAGGTGTTAGAGGTGTAGAATTAACATATTGTCTCATTAAATCATTCGGGTAATCTCATATTTATGACACCTTTGTGCACTCGGGAATTGGACTTGTTAATATTAAGGAACATTCAATGGGGGCAAAAATGGTATAAGAGGGAGAGAAAGTAAGGCATCGCTATATGGAAGTAACACGAATCAAATGTTGCAATGTATTGTTCCTAAAGACTTTTTTAAAATATTTGCAAATACTAACGTAAGCAAAAAGGTATAAGTAATTAAAATGCGATGAACACAACAAATATAAGATTTTAAGCTGTTGTACTTAGATGTACTTAGATTGAAGATTTACTTAGTGTTTATTAAAACTCCACAATAAAGCAACACGGGGCACTATTGGCAATGAACCTCTTAGTTTTGCGCCTTCGTAAATAGACCAAGATGACACTGGAGATGGCACCCCACCCTCTAAATGCGCTTAATTCATGTGACGTCATACTCACATGCTAATTATAACCACGTGATTCTAGCCAATCAGTTCAAAAACTCATTTGACGTCATAGTCACATGATAATAATAGCCACGTGATTCTACACAATCAGTTCAAAAACTCATTTGACGTCATAGTCACATGATAATAATAATCACGTGATTCTACACAATCAGTTCAAAAACTCATTTCACGTCATAGTCGCATGATGATAATAACCACGTGACTCTAGCCAATCAGTTCAAAAATTCATTTTTACGTCATAGTCACACGATAAAAACTATCCTGTGTTTCCAGGATCTTCGGTTCACGCGCTTCATTATTGCCAACCTTTGCTCTTTGCAGAAACTTTCTCTTAAAAAGTACATATATGTACAAAATGCTTTTTGTATAAAAGTATATGCATGAAATAAGATTTTATTTATAATTTTATAACAAATATATTTGAAGATTTTTTTATTACATATAAACATCTTTACCAAATTACAAAATTTTAGATTGTATCTATGTTTTACAAATAGAACAACAGGTACAATTGGTTTAATGTTTGTTTTGAATTCCATGGAAAACATGTGTTTGTCTTTATCATGTTACCATCATTAATTAAGCCCATTACTACACTAAAGGAGAACGTTGGAGGCCTGACAAACTTAACGTGCTTAAGCCTCACTGTAAGAATCACTCAGGATCTTCGGTTGCACTAGGCTCACACTCAAAGTATGCCAAGCAGGAGCTCGTGATGCTACCGTGGACCTAAAAAATTAATCAGAATGTGGAAAATTGACTATGCCTTAATCTTCGATTTAAAAAAAATATTTATTTATAATTTGAAAATTATACCAGAAATTCTTCTTGTGAATGCTTATAATAAAATTTAATGCATGTTAAATGAAATTATTTATTTTTATTTGTGGATCAAATACAAATCAAATAAAATTTATTAGTAATCTATTATAAAAAAAATTCCACAAAAGGTTTTTTTTTTCCAAAAATTGTACAATGTGTTTTGGAAGTCCATAAAATCTCTATAAAATGCAAATGCATTTAGTTCAAAATTTCATTGCTAGTAGAAGCATTTTCTAGCAAATATTACCGTAAAATTAGGCGTATAACCCACGTTTTTAACGCACAAAAAAAAATCGAAATTTACGGGTGCGCTTTATACGCTGGAGATAAAAAGGACAGTAAAAAAAATAATAAAATAAAAGAAGATGAGCACATAGAAAAAAGTTAGGCTTCTAGATATATCGAAATACTGTTTATTTAAAAGAAATGACATTCCTTATGATGTATGGGGGGGGGGGTAGTTCTAAAAATATGCTATTTTTTTCTAAAGCTTGGAATAGTACCTAGATTAAACGACTTAAAACATAAGAGTATTGTGTAAGAACATTTCAGGTTTCTTCGTAAAGAAGGGCTGTGCGCGTTATACGCGGCGAATATAACTAAAAACTAAAAATTGCAGAAAGCTAGGTGTGCGTTGTACACCGGATTTTAGGGTATATGATAATATTTTATTATGTAATCTTTGATGAGATATATATATATATACGTTGTATATATATGTCATTGGTTTCATGTAAATAAAAATATAATATTATTGCAATTTTAACCCATAAATGTTTTGATTAGTTAAATTTTATTTGAAACATGATGCGCCACATTATTCTGAATATAACGCGATATTTTATGACTAATCATTTCCTATTGAAAATTCACTCGCAAAAATTCGATATCTAGGCAATAGAATGTTCCTTTTTTTTAATTACTTCTGTAATTGCTTCCCTAACATAACCTAATTTTGATTTAAGTTACTTACTTTTATTGCCAAGAATGTGAAACAAATGCTTTATTAAATAAAGATTTACCTGATTCACAATATCATTTTTTAACGTTCTTTCAAGAAAAATAAGTAGATAGTATTAAATGCGGTTATTTTCCTAAAATACTTTTACCAAAAAAAATTCAATGCAATGTTACAATCGGAATAATAAAATATACTTTGTTTTAAAATGAAAAAAAAAATGTTTATAACAAAATCTAACTAAAAAAATATAAAGATTTTCTTGTGTTTAAAATGTTTTCCATTAACCTTAGAAAAATAAATTATAAACTGAGTTTTTGCTTATTTCTTGTAAAAAATGAATGAAATACTTGTTGAAATTCCATCATCATATAAAGCGCATTACGTAAAACTTTAAAAAAAAATACTTATTTAATTGAATCTATTCATTTTCTACGTTAAAATAGAATTTAGTATTTTAGACTGTAGACAATATTCTCCCATCAATTGTTGACTCGAAATACACGGATCATATTTAATTTAAATGGCTCGCAGTTTATTTATTTTATCAATTCCAAATGTTTGCATAGCTTTTATGTGTATCTATGTATCCCTATATATTTTTTCTGTTTTATTGAATGTATCAAGGGTTACAGTTTAAAATGTTTCAAACATTTCTTAAACACGTTAACATTTTAAGAATAAAATGTTGTAACTATTCACAGATTTTTTTTAAAATTTAGTCATAAGGGAAAAGATAAAAATAAATTGTTTTTCACATGTGTTTTGAAATTAAATGAGAGAAACAGGAAAGCTGCTGTAACATGTTCTAACATTTTTACCTCTTTCAAGAAAAAAAGATGTATTCATCTAATGCATTTATTATAATGCAGCGTTTCTCAAACTGTGGGGCGCGCCCCCATAGTGAAGCGTAATAACTCTTTGAGGGTGAAAGGCGCGAGAATATTGAAAAAATCAAAACAAAAGATTAATTAAAAAATTATTAATTTACTGAAAATAAACAAACAAATACATTCTGACATAATAAAAAATAAAATATACATTTACACTTGTAAATATATTAGTACTCTGCGCAATATATTTTATCATTAATTTAACAATATTAAGCAAGCATAATAATTACCAGTGAACCCTTGGACTTGTCATATATAAAATTATATACAAAAATTAACACTAATCTTATAATTTGTACGGTTTATATTTAATCCCTTGTTGCCAATAAAAAGTTACACGATTCGCTCTTCAATACCACCGCTTACCACGTAGGCGCTCGAATGTGGTGTATTAGGGGGGGGGGAGAAGCAAATCTTCGGAAATGGTAAATTGTTTGCAAACACTCTCAAGGTCTTTTTAGTCCATTTCTAAGCCTTCGAATTTGTTTTAGGGATAGTGGTGCGCAAAAAAAAATCATACTTCGGAAAGACGTATATATACGTCTGGGCAAGCAATGCTTTGGCTGAGTGAAACACTTATATGCCACAGTGGTACTAAAGAGTTAAAGTCGCATTGTTACTATAATGTCAAAGTATAGCATTATTGAATTCAATACATTGTTGTTGTAAAGAGGGGGGGAGAGGGGTGCGATGGAAATTTTGATTGAATTTTGGGTCGCAAGTATTGAAAGTTTGAGAAGCATTGTTATAATGTATATGCATAAAATATAATCAATAAAAGTTATACCCTAGATCCTATATTTATCGACATCACATTGAGAAAATTCACGTAATCATTTGTCAACTGACCTCTAATTTTGAGTTATGGTCAAGTGATGAGGATAGATGAAATGGCACTCAACCGCATAAATTCCACACAAAGACAACGTGAGATATTTCAGCTTAAATATATTTAATAGCTCCTTTACTCGTCACCGATTTTAAAGTACATGTATTTAGAAGGAAAATTAACATATTTTACTAATTAATAATAATCTAAGTTTTTTATACAATGAATATACTGAATGATTTTGAAAAACTCTTCTTTTTACTAAAATACAGAAATTTAGAAGAGACGGTTTGCGGTATTTTAGTTAAATTTTCTGCTAAGTGAGTGACTATTTTATAAAATGCACATTATAAAGTGACATGAGAGCTATTGGCAATGGATCTCGTAATTTTGAATCTCAATTAAGTGGTGAGGACGAAAAATTAGAGCAACTACCCCTTGGTGGATAAGCTCCTCTACATGGGCTTGAACTCAAAACATGCTGGCCACTAGCTTGTGATTATGGTCACTTAACAACTGCACTTTCTCATTTCCTACTAAATTGGACATAATGCAGTCACTTAAGAATGTCAATTTCATATATGGCTACATTTCATTACTTAAAAATACAAATTATCCTGAATAAAATACAAAGAAAAACGTTTAACACGAAAATTAGTGGACTGAAATATCTCTTTTCGTGTCAATATTTCGTTTAAAAGGATATTGCAATATATATATATATATATAATATATATATATATATATTTGAAAAACAAAACATTTATTATTTAATTTCTGAAAATAATCTGATATATTTCTTTGCATTGTCTTTTTTAGCATCAAATGGTTCGAAATCATCATTTTTGTTATTCATTTACCCATTGGAATGTACGTCTAAATAACTGAACATAATTTTCATGATGTTCCTTATTTCGGATGACGTGGAAAAAGCAGCGGCATATTTCTCTTCATTTTCCTATTCGGAATTTGCATCAATGATAATTTTCGGTTTTTGAACATATTCCAAAATTTATTTGTCTACCTTAATAAGGGCTGTACACACATTACTGCCATCTACTGTAGCGAATTCTTCCAATGATACAGTAAGGCAGTCTAATCTGGCTGTCATTTGCCGTGGTTTGCTCATTCCCAGAAGGGAAATCTTTTTGTGTTAAGTGATTTTCGTTTTGTGTTAAAAGAAAAAAAGTGCATGAAAATACATAGTAATTTGTCGTGACCATTGTCTTACTTCCGGAACATGTCACCGAGAAAATATTATTCTACATCAAGTTTCTTGTGAAACTTAAGAAATCAGCCACAAAATCCTTTCAAATATTAACCTAGGCTTATGGAGATGAAACTTTTTCTCGCGTACATGCGTTTGAATGGTATAAGAGATTTTCAGGGAGAAGGTTTAGGGTGGAAGATGATGAACCTTTTGGGCACCCAAGATCAGTGATTACAGGCCAAAACATAGCCAAAAGTCGTGATATATGAGTGGGTTTCCACTCACATCAGTGGTATTATTGTTAATGAATACTACGATATTTGAGTACTAAAAAGACATCGTGAATAAAGTAGAAAAAAGTTCAGATTTTTGAGGAGTGATTGATGGTTGTTGCACCAAGACAATACATCCGCTCATATCTGTCAAGCAGCTTCTGACCAGCAAAAACATTACTATGATGGACATCCTCCTTAATTACCTGATTTGGGTCAATGCGTCTTTTTTATTTTCTACATTTAAATCTTGATTAAAGGGAATCCATTTTACCTCAGTTGAAGAGGTACAAGCAAAAACGGAAAATCTGTTAAAAGGACTTCCAAAAACCTCTCCCAAGAACTGTTCCCAGCAATGGCAGCATCAAATGCAAAAGTGTATGAATGTTGAAGGGAACTACTTTGGATAAGTCTCGGGGTTTTTTTTCTGTCACTTTTAAACACTCTTAACACTTTTGCCGTGTAAAGTACCAGTTCGAGAATATGAGGATTATATTTCAAAGATTTCTTAGTAAAAATTATATTGCAAAGATAAGTATTCAAACATTTTTTGAATTAATATTATATTACAGAAGATAGAGGTTTCAGTAGCATCAGAGCATGATACGAAACCTATCTTCAGACGATTTTTTCTCCTTGACAATCAAGCACAAGAAAGACCTTTTGTCGCGTTATTATAGTGGCGTTTATATGTGTAATCTGCGTAATCCCTAGAACACAGGGTGTCGTTTTATGTGCTTTTGACATCAAACCAAGAAAAGATATATATTATTTCTTATTATTAGTGTTGTTATTTTGAGACTTGATTTCGGCCACCATGTAATCCCTCCTTAGACATGTTAATATCTTACGGTGTCTTGATAACCAAACAAGGAAATAACTTATGCAGCATTAGTTATTTTTGTTTTGTCTCAGTCCCTGAATAATTTCTTCCGAGAGTTGCCTTACGTGTTCTTTGAAAACTAGTTAAGGAAAGTTCTTTTTAGATGTTATTTGAGCTTTAGGTATAATATCGCACATCCTTGCTCCAGTACAGTAAAACGTAATATAAGAGACATTTGTTCTTATTTCTTATTTTCAGCAATCCATTGAATTAGTTTCATATTATTAGTATCTTAACTAGAAAGGATACATAGTAGGTAAAAAGTAGATTGGAATGCAAGACTACATCATACTTTTATGTATGCGAGAGGTTTAATCAATTACTTATCTAAACTGAATACCGGAATCTTTGTATAATAGAATACCATATCTATAAGCAACAAAGTTAAAAGTAATTTTTTAGATCACATTAAAGCACCGTTTTTCAAATTGTGAGGCACGCAACACCAAGGGGGCGTCATAACACTAAGAGAGGGAGGAAGCATATTGAAAAGTCGAAAACAAAAGATTATTTTTAAAAATTATTAATTTACTGGAAGTAAACAAACAAATGCATTCTGACATAAAAAAATAAAATACACATTATCACTGAGATAATATACAGTTGTAAATATATCGGAACTGTGTGTGTGTGTGTGCAATGCATTTTATAATTGATTTAACAATACTAAGCTAAAAACAAGTTTAATAATTACATGTCAGTCCATGGGCTTGTCATACATAAAATTATTCACAAAAATTAAGATTACCCTGATAATTTGTATAATTTGTAATTAATCCCTTAACTGCCACGGTTAAAAGTTACGCAGCTCGCCCCCCAATTCCACCATTTTTCTCTTAGGCATGCGTGTAAGATAGATTGGAAGGGAGGGGGAGAAAAAGGAAATAAATAAGCAAATCCTCTTAGTAAACCCTTCCCAAACACTGTCAAGGTCCTCTTATTGCATTCCAAAGCCTTCCGAATAATTTTATGGATAGCAGTGCATGGAAAAGATCGTATTTTGGAAAGACGTATATATACGCCCTGGGAAATGAACGCTTCGGCTGAAAGAGACAATTATACTCCGGTGGAACTTATGAGGTTTAAGTCGTTTTGTTGCTTTAAGGTCAAAGTGTAGTATTATGGAAATTAATATATTGTTAATTGTATCGGGGATTAAAGGGGGGCGCGATGAAAATTATGGTTGAATACTGAGTCGAATATAGAAAGTTTGAGAAGCATTGCATTATAGTGTTACTGGCATATTTATTACGATACATACATTAAAAATAAATACATGGTTTGTTTTTAAGTATCCGATTTTTTAAAAATAAATGTATCAATCGAAAGCAATTGTCTAAATTTCCTTATTATATTTTCATATAAAATTGTTTATCTCTTCTATACAAATTATATACTACAACTTTGAATATCATCCTTAAGCAATAAAAATGACAATTTAACAACAAAAGAATAATTTGAATATTCAAGAATTATTGTGATTAGAAATTGATCTCAATCCAATAAGACTTTTTTTAGGAAAGAGTTTAATAATAATGTTTATTATTATTATTATTATATGAAAGGGATCTCTTAGAATGAAATTTGTATATATATTCATAACATCAACATTGTTATACAAAAATAAATTTTGAAAAAGTTCTCCACCTCAGAATGTGTTTTAGTTACTTAATTATTATAGTTAACAATAAATAAAAATAATAATTCTTAATAATGTAATAAACGAACCAAAAATTAATGAAGAAAAAACTATATTCTTAATATAATCTACGCTTCTTAAGCATTTTTAGATGCTCTTCCTTCTTTTATTTCAAAATCTTTTCAAACTTTTTTATTTACTAACAATGTGCAAATTCATGCGTTAAAATCTTTTATTTTTAGAACTTAACGATCAAAAACTATTTTGTAAAATTATATGAAAGAGAAAAAAGTTCTTTAAAGTTCCTTCAAAAATGATTTTACACAGTTATTTGCTTTTAATATTTTATTCATAAATATTTATGCAAAAATGTTTTTCTTTTTTTTTCAAAACTCTCTTTTGTGATGTATATCATCAAAGTTATATAAAGTTATGACTAATTGTTGATTAAAAAAAATACTTCAACGACATAAAATAACCACTTTTTAAATTCGCAAGCAAGGACTGAATTTTAAAGAATGCGTATGAATTAAAAATTCCCTCATGCTATGATATATAAAAAGAAAAAATATATCGAACGAATAATGCAAAAATTAAATAAGTCAGAGAAATTGAGAAAAATTAAATAAAATACGGAAAAAACTGGAATTTCCAGGAAGAAAATAACTTTGGTAAAGTAAGCCTAATTAAAGCTTAGATTATTTTCTGTAAAATTATTGTTTAAGAATTACATAATTTTAATTTTATTTATTAATTTATTTTGTTATTAAGAAATCGTTTTTCCGTCGCACTCAAAATTAATTAATTAAATTCTTTTTAAGAATTGCTATTCATATTGATTTTTTTTAGAGAATAACAATGTTGAATTTTTTTTATACTCTTAGTACAGCTTATTAACTGACATTTTATTTTTACTATATGAACTCTTTTCAAATACATGCATTTCTTTTTCCAAATATATATATATATATATATACTCTTTTGTTAGATATTATTATGGATTTTTAGATAATAAAGTAATTATAACAAAAATCAAATTCTGCAAAAATGTTTCAGTATGATATTTTTTTTAAATTTCTCTGCACTAGTCATTACTTTTAAACAAATTTTAAGATTTGAGGGTCTATTAAAGAGCACACTCTAGTTATTAGTTCAGTAAACAATGCTTGGCTTTTTAACACCCTTTTATAAGCATCACTTGTAAGCTTCACTTTGAACTCAATTTTTACCCACTTTAAAAGGTCAGATTAACTCGAAATTTTGTTCACTTGTCCAGGACCAATGACAACACAATAATTCTATAATTTTGTTCCATTGTCCTGATCAGGATCATCAGGATTAACAATTTCCATTTTCAGATCCCCTCCCGCATCTGGCGACTAATTTCAGGTCCCATTTCCAGATTTGGCGACTAATTCCAGATTTAGAGACTAAATGATTAAGTTACAACTCAGTTCAATACCTATAAAAGGGTGGTTTTTTTTTTGGTTTTTTTAAACTATAATTTATTATTTACCTTGTTTTAGAATTTTAAACAGGGATTGTAGGAAACTATAAAGCTGTATGGGTTTGAATATAGTGATATTTGAGCTTTATTACAAAACTTAACTTTCTAAAGAGTATAAGGACTTATTTATATTAATATTCGTATTCTTCTTTTGCATTATAAACAATATTTGTCGATAAAATAAAGTGTAATTGAATTCGTGAAACAAAAATTAGCACATCTATTCTTTAATATGTACTTACTCTCTTAGAGTGCGCTTGAACAAACATTTCAGTATATATATTGATATATATTCGGAAAGAAGAGGACACACAACAATGTATAAATTGTCCAGAAAATCATTTTTTTATAGCATTGACATAAGATAATTTATTTAACCATGTATCAATAATTTTAAAACTAATTTCTAAAACCAAAACAGTAATATAAATAAAAAAATTGATTTTCTAATAAATAAAATTATATACTACAGAATATTTCAGAAAATATATATAGTTTAATTCTTTTATAAGCATTACTGGATGAAAATCTTCAAGCATAGACGATGTATCTGATTGTTTTCAGTAAATGCAGCAATTTTTTGATTCATCCCAAATCAAACAAGTTGTATGATTTAATATCAAGATGTAGTAATGAAAAATATTTAATATTTTTTCGATTTTTTAAGTCAAAAATCTTATGCTGTTTTAAGTGTGTAAATTTAAATACAGATAACTCAAATGTGATACAATTAATTCTTCACCACTTTTTCCATGGCTTTTTGGTAGTTACAAATTTTTCTTGTGTAAACTGGATTTGCAATGTTATAAGGATTTTTAAAGGAAAATCATTAAAAAGTTAATGAATCTATAAATTAATTTGTTATAACACTTTTCTAATGAAAACTGTTTGATTGTTTATTTCAAAAATACAATCAATTCACAATGTTTTATACAATGATCATATTCCAATATCAGGATTTCATGCATCATAATCTCTTGATCAGCATTTTATACAATTAATAATTTTGCAAAGAAACTTGTGCAAGTAATTGCAATATCCTGAAAAAATTATATATTTATCAAAGTAAAACTAGTATAAAATGTAGTGACAAATATGGGATGCAGAAATTAAACGAGCATACATTTAATTAGTGAAGTTAACTTCTAAATATTACAGTATACATAAATATTAGAACATTTTCCTCAAAATATAACTCAAGTTTCTAAATCTATTTACTTTTATTCTTAAGCTCTAGCTCCAACACACAAAAAATGAATCCAAAAAAACTCTGACAAGGGTAGAAAAAACTCTCCAACAATTCCCGCATCAAACCATTTTTTTCCCTTTCTACACAACTTTTTTTTTCTCCCTCTCTTACCATCGTTAAGTAGCATCATTTTCTCTTATCGACTGGATCTATCGACATCAGACAAAAACTCGCACCACTTTTCAACGCATCCCGCCTCTTCCAGTGTAACTCATCCATCAGAAAGAAAATTAACAAGCGCATTAAGGAAGCCACTGAGTAAGTAATTAGAGGACGGTTATCATTAAAGGTAGTTCCCATAAATTTTAAGCACCTTCTCTCCCTCTTTGCTCTCACAGCTGTCTGATTAAACAGTTGCTACTAAGCACCGTCGACAATGAATGCGAATGCTAAGCGCAGAGATCTCGCTTCTTGTAACGAATGTTATTTAAGTAAATAACTTGAGTTATTACCAGTTTAGTGGTAACCACGGTAACAAGGGAATTAAATGGTAAAATATTGCATTGTTTGGAATTTTGATGTTAAGAAGGTTAAGCTAATATGCCATTTGAGTGCGCAAAGCTGTATTAATTAGAAGGGAAAAAATAAATATATATGGCGTTGTATACAATTACGATAAATAGAAAGGCATTACTCAAATGAGCTTTTAAATAGGTTATATAATTTCTATCCTTGAGGATATCTACAGGTAACTAGTAGTCTAGTAACTAGTAACTACAACTAGTTATCTTATGTCATAGTAATCTATATTTTTGAAATATAAATTCAAGGAACAATAATAATTTTAAACAAAAACTCTGATAAAATGCCAATTTCAAATTAACCCCTTAACTGCCGATTAAAAATTACACGATTCGCTCCCCAGTGCCACTATTTTCCGCGTAAATGCATGCATACGGCGTACTGGGAGGAAGAGAAAAAATACAAATAAGTAAATTTTTCTCTGAAATAAATAAATTCTTCGCAAATACTGCCAAGTTCATGTTATTGTATTCCAAATATGCAGAAAATTTTTACTATAAACAGAGCAAAGGAAAGTATCGAATTTTGAGAAAACGTATATATACGTCCGGGCCACTTAAGGCACCAGTTGGAAGAGGCGGATATATACACCGGTGTCTATTAAGGGGTGAATTATTCATATATTTGTTTCCATTCTAACCGTATGCATGATTGGATGCACTGTGTTTCTCAGGATACATTATCGAAGCCTCTAAATATGAATGCTGTATTTAAAACTGAATACACCAATATATCTAAATAATATTTACAATATTATTGGCTTAGAGTTGAAAATTAACCCTTTAAAAGGTCATTTTGTTTACTCAGATTACTTCGTCTTTTTATGAACTTAACACCGTGTTTAAAAGAATGAGAAAACAACACCATTTTTTTTTTACAATTATGGAACAGAAATCCTCTTCAATGTTTTATTTTTGTAAACGCACTCTGCATATTACGAAGAATGTTTTATATATCTGAAAAAATTTTCATGTTTGTATTTTTTCAAACGGTTGAGGGCTTTCTGTATGTATGTGTCTGTGTACGTGTACGCTCAATATGAAATATGGTGTCATACGAATATTTCAAAGAGGGCAGAAATTTCACGTCTGCCTTTGAAATTTCTTTTCCTTTCCATTTTTTCTCAAGGAACAAACTGAATATTGTCTTGTCTAATTGATTATTTTCAATTATTTGGCCAATGAGATAAAGTTAAGTTCTAACGGTATATTTTATGTTCTTTTTTACCATAGACGATATTTAAGTTCCATTTTGCAATGTAAAAAATTAAGCGGAAAATCTTTCTGTAACATTTCTTCCTCTTATTTGATGATTTCAAAGTTTATCAAACAACTTTAATAGCATTGAACGATCCACCTGAAGAATAACTCAGAGAACCAGTAGGCAGTTCTAAAACTATATACGAGTTTGATTCATCCTTTTATAAGAAAATGCTTTTGTTGTTTATTTTATACATAATTTCAAAAAGACAGCTACGCAGGTCTAAATGCAAAAACAATGCATACAGTAAAGCACAGATTTCTAGGATCTAAATTGTGCCTTTATCAAAGCTATATTCCCCCCTTACCCATATAGAAAATGTGGGATAAGAAGCATTTTCAGTACCATAGTCAGACTGCATTCCTTTCTAAAACACTAGCACTAAATAATGCTATAATAATTCATAATATGCACGAATCAAAAGAAGAAAGAAAATATCAGTGCCCGCACGATGTACGGAAAACCCGGCTGCAACCAACAATCATTAGCCTGTAAAGAGTTTGGGTAAAATATTTCAGAAAAAAAAAGGAAATAAAAAAAAACAATTATTTTATTTATTTTTATAAAATTAAATCTTATTGACCTGCTTTTATAACAAGACGACTGTTTCGAATTTAAACGGAATAACTAAATTATGGTCTTTGATAAATGTTTTTCACTTGTTAAGACGCAATGGAGATCATGTGGTAGTAAATTCATAAAAAAATTACTTTCATAACAGTCAAAGCTTCATCATCATAATATTACCTGGAAGTCAGCCCACAAATTGTTGGATTCAATAAAGAATCATAGAAAGCTATTATTGTGAAAGATCATCTGAAACTGGGAAATATTCATATTGACTAACTGAAATGAACAGTTATTAATTAGATATAAATAAATTTAATATATGCCAGGTACCCATCGTTAAAATAAACTTCAGAAATTAGGATTCTGAGTAATTGAAATGACTTGATTAATAATTCTCATTAGGTTTTGGAATTTGAAAATACGGGGAACTAGATTCGCGGTTTGATTCTCCGAATCAACTATCTAATACTGATATTTACTAGTGAGTAATTTAAGTTAAATTAACAAATGTGGATTCCGAAGTATTAGATATCTCATGCATGGATTATATGTACAGGTGAATTTCGGTTTAACGAATTTATAGAAACCTATGATTTTATTCGTTAATTCGGGGTTATTCTCTGTATAGGGGTAAAAGATTTTTTTTGCACTTATTATTTGAAAATTCTTTTATATTAGCAGTTACATAAAAACTCTCTACAGTTAAAATTATAAACTTTTTATTCAGCACCTAGAAATACTTTAGCGAATTATCACGCATTTGTTAAATTTAAATTTCAAAGTGCTGATTTTGAAATAGATATTTGATAATCTTTTTCTGATTCCTAACTAAAAAAAATTCTTTTCCGACTTTATGCAGAGAAGAAAATACCGCATAATTTACATTTTGCTGCATGAGGTATGATTTCAAACTTCCCAAACAATGTAAGGCATTTCAAAATGTAACAGTTTTGATAGGAGTTTCATTATCATATCTGCATGAAAATCGCTATTTATTTACTCCGGCAAATCAATGATTTCTTCAATTGCAGTTGCACAGGCAGATAGTCCTTCATCAAATGAAATATGATCGTTAAAATGTATCCCGAATGACTTCTTTTCATATAACTTCTGAAACCGTACGGATAACAGACCTCACTTTTTTCAAGAAATATCCCCTGCGTTATAGAATGAGATGAGATATATAAAAAATGAGAGAATTTTCTATCCTATTCAGAACTCACGAACTTCACTCATGACTCATGAGCATCTATAGTCCAATAATAAGCTGCATCACTTCTCGTCGAAATTTTCTGCTTGCACGAAGTCATTCTCTAGGCTGGTTAAAAAGCCTGTGTCATTTTTAAAAAAATCCAATTGTTATAATTCTAATTTTAAAAAAATTTGGATGCGTTAAAGTAATTCTTTAATTCGGGGTTTTTTATTCGTTAAAAAGGGAACTTTGACTTCATTTTAGTAGGGAAAAAGAAAAATTCATTAAATCGCAAAATTTGTTAAATAGGAGCTAAGTAATTTGGGGACCTTCTGTAAGAAGAAGATTCAAACTCGATACCTGCCGTTCCGTAAGCACATAGCTTACCGCTGAACTAAAATGATCAGTTCAGTCCGGAGACAATTATTGGATTATATAGATCCACCACCACACACTCCCCTACCAGTGAGTTGGTTGGCGAACGAATGATATCGTTGTTATGGTGAGCGTATGAGTTGTTGTTGCGTTATTAAATTCTGACGGCTTGTTTTCTTGCGTTATTTGAGTGTGACGGCTAGTTGATTGCGTCATGCGTCTGATGTCTTAGTTGCATTTGCGGTGGATAGATGGCGCCATGACTGCTGCGTGAAGGTTACATTTTTTCAAAGTTCCCAGGGTCACCAATGAAGATAATTCGTTCTGGATACCTTCCGTTCCGTAAGTCCATATCTTACCGCAGGACCAAAATGATCCTTTCAGAACGGATGCTATTACTGGCTTATACCGTCACCACGTGTATATGTAAAATTGTGTGAATACTTAAATTGCATTACAGTTTATTATTATTATTTCTGATCAAATTTATTACATTTTGATTCTCTTCGAAAATCGTGACATGTAATTTTAACAAATGAATGTTTGTAATTGTTTGCTTTTACATTATTTTTAACTGCATTTCTCTTTCTAAAACTTTTACTTCAATCTAATAATGGAAGCAAACCATACATGGTTAATGCATAGTTATTTTTTTTTATTTCATTTAAAAGCGGGAACTTTATTTTTGTACTGACAAAGCATATTCATTACAGTCCCTTGACTTTGCGTTATGAAAGATTAACGTGTATTTATATAAAATGTTACATTGTGCTGGGGTAACTTCGTGTATAGAACAAAAATTGAAAGCTTTAAATGCAGCTCGAATTTTATTTTCAATTTTTAATTAAAAAAAGTATTTTATATTAGCCCTTTAAGTGTCTCCGGCGTTTATACACGTTCTGCTGAGCTGGAGCTTTTAGTGTCCCGGACGTGTATTTTCGTCCTTCGAAAGGAGGATTTTTTGTTTTTGAGCTGCTCTGTTTAAAACTAGTCCAACGGCTTTGGAATATAATAAACATGACATTGACAGTGTCATTGACGGTCTAAAGAATTTACTTATTTCGGAAAAGGGATATGGAAGTAATTTGAAAGCATATATATTCCAGGAACGATGAAACTAAGTAGTTTTCATGTTTTTTCGTTTGAGTGTGCTCTTTTCTATTTATTCTTCATTTGCTCTCATTTTCACTTACCGTGTGTAATAGGAGCTTTTTAATTTTTTTGTACGAATCAATGCATGTGATGCTGGTTTATGTGTCCAACCATGTTTCAGGATCTATTACAGAATAGATAAGTATGCTTTATGTTTTATTATATTGTATAACTCTAAAAATTAAATCCTTCATTTTCCTTCCATTATTTTATCCTTTTCTTTTCTTTTTTTTAATGTAAACGTAAGCAATCCTTAGGTGAAAAACTCATTTTTTTTCTACCAAAAAACTGCTAAGCAACGCGAGCCTGTGGTAAAAACGGTATAAGAATAATAACGTAAAAAGTAATTATGTAAATAGTAAGGAAAAAGTACGAAAATTTAAAAATAAATAATATTTATTTACTTATATTTATAAAACGTTTCAAACGGAACCTCCGAAAAAAATTATTTAAAAATAAAAAGAAATTATAATTCATTGAAATCAAAAAAGTGTATAAAAGCATAAAACCAATTGAAAATCCGTCAATAAGGTGTACGTATATTAAAACATTTGACAATTTTTCTAGTACAATAATTTTGAAAAAGGAAACAAATGTTGAAGGCTTAGATTTCTCTTTATATTATTTTAATTGAATCTTTCTTTTATTAAAATACATTTTAATACTGATTTAATATGTAAAACATTCTTTGACGGTATTTCATGTATGTAACTATGTTATTGCCTTCATTGATACATCCATCTGTATATAGTCTAAAACATCAAGTACATATATTTAAAGTCACTTTGGCAGTTTGGGTACTCAGGGATTCTAAATGACAGGGACAGTAAGTCCCATTAGACACAGGACATCCGAGAGCGTGTGTAATAACGTTTAAGCAGCGATTGTCCATCTCAAATCTCTGCATCTAGTATTACTAGTGAATTATTGGAATAAATCGACTATAGAGTTCTACACGGCCGAACATTCGCTCTTAGATTCAGCTATAACCCAAGCTGAGTGATCTAATTTAATAGAAAACATGATATGAATATTCTCTAAAAAGCTTTCATTACATTTAGGATTCCTTCATTGAATACTTAATATAAAACATCGATGCTACTCAATTAGAAAGGAGTCAAAATTGAAAGATAAAAAGACTCAGAAAATTTGATGATGATTCATTTATGATGTCTCCATCAATTGAACGCGATTCACAATGTCACAATATCTATTGTGAAGCACCAGAATGTATTGCTAAGAGGACCTTTGAATATTATAATAGTAACAAAAGATTAAAAAGATCTTCTCCAATGCAATTTGATAGGTAAATTAGAATACCCCTTGGCCTTTAACACAAGAAATTTTCTATTTATCAGTAGCCTCTTTTCTTTGATGGGCTTCCTAAAAACATTACAATTGTAATAATTCTATTAGGGCCATGTACTAGGAGTGAGCCCACTGGTGTCACCAAGGCAAAATGGCTTAAAACTATTTATAAAAATCCGAAAGATAATTTTGGGTTTGCCTATATAGGTTGTTCTTCTGATGAAACATCCTTGAATGGAAGATCAGAAGTATTTTTGAACACTCCAAGTGCTGCAAACTACCAACGAGTAATTGGTGCTGATGCCATTGACTCTTGCTTCGCCTGTGAACTTCGAGTAATAATTGAGGTTCTTGATCTATATGAGACTCTTCCTATTCTAAGAATAGGCAAAAGGTCTCGTCATTTCTTGTGACTAACAAGCAGCTCTCCAGGTAATTCTAAATGGAGGTTCATGGATTGCTGAAGAAATTTGCTCTCGCCTGTTAGATTACAGGAGTTCAGTAGCGCACAAAAAACTTTTTCAGGAGGATGGAGGACCATTGTTGAAAGTCCCCCAACTCGTATTATACCTCAAGACAATACCAATTGATTCTTCTGATTTTGTTAACAAAAAATAGTAAAAAATAAATTATTGAATTAATAATCAGCATAAATTAATAAAATCAATTGTTAATTACAAGTACTTAATTAAATTTTACGCTATATTTATATAGGATAATCATCAATCGAATAAACTCAATGTCTTTGGGGGGTCCGGACCCTTAGGACATCCCCCCCCCTCTTTGTGCGCCACTGCAAGAGTTAGATAGTCTGCTTTCTCCCATGGTTAGCTGCAAATGTTGACATTTCGGGCAATGAAAATGCGGATAAACTGGCGAAAGAAGCCAGGAATATGAATAACGACAATTTTTCCAAGGTTGCCTCATTAGACGCAAATGCTGTCGCAAATTTCAAATTGAGAGATAAATCAATTTCTGTAACGCATCAAATCTGTAATATAAGTGGAGAATGCACAAAATCATTGCTAGGATAAGAACAGGTCATCACAGAAGAATGAAGTTTGATAAAAATGGCAGAAAAACTTATAGGAATTGTGTGTTACAACCATTTATATATGGAGCTGACACATATTTTTGACTGCCCAGCTATTCTTGATGCCGTACAAGAAATAGGGGTCCAGTTTTCGTGAGTAAATCTCTACATGGATAATATTGAAAATATTGCTGGACAGTCATCTGGGCCCATGGTAAAAAGGACAGTCAGTAATGTAACATGTTATCAAATTGAAACATTGTGAAATTCGACTTTTTAAGAAATGCAAAATGGATCCGGCTGAATTTTTAAGCCAAAAATATTTATGCAAATCTTAGTCTGAAAAATTTTGTTTTATATAATTGATACAATTATCAAACTCTTCTTACTTTTTTTTTGTAAGTTTGCAATCCTATTTTCCTTAGAAACGAAATAAGATGTTCTTTAAGATCAAATATTTTGCTAGGATCTGACTTGAGGAAATTAAAAGTTTTTGTTTATATGTATTTGAAAATATATTTTGTTTTTACAAAAATAAATAGCAAGAACTGGAGCATATTTCATTTTCTTTGTATCACTCATTTTTTTCAGAGTGCATCAGTACAACGGTTACAAACTTTCTGTATATCTATTTAGTGTTCTGTTTTTGTTACGTTTTATGTCGTCACCAATGCGCCCGGAAAGCATTTCTGACCATGCATTCATATGTGAATTCCCATCAGTTAGGTTTATTCCAACTGTCCTGAAAGCTTGTAATCGTTGTATTGCTACACCTTATAGGAGTATGTTTTTAATTCTGATGTTAGAAATGCATATTTCTTAGTAGTACAATATCAAAATTCGGCACTTAAGGTATTTGACTACGCTAAAATTATGAATTTTGCCAAAAATTGACAGTTTTTTATAATCTTATTTTAAAACCATTTTATTAGCTTTATGAAAATACCCAGTTTATTAATTTCCGTTCACTAGAACAAAAACTACAAGGGTTTTAGTATAAGCAAAAGACGTCATACTTTAAAGCGCGTTTTACTCGAAATGTGTTTTTTTTTAAAGTTTTGAAAATAATAAACTGAAAATTTTTTGTATGTTCTGTATAATAGTAGAAATGATTTTCAAATTTATCAATCATTGCTTTATTACAAAATTTGCATTCCCTTATGTGAATATAATCGCTGTTTCTTAAGCAGTGTTATATAATAACTAAGATAAAATGTTCTAGAGTGTTTGTAAAAATTAAAATATCTCTTATCCTGAAGGTCTTTACAAAAATGAATCACATTGCAACTCATCGTAATGGAAAAATTTTAAATTTGTTTATAAGTTTTTGGTACAAAATGGGCAAAGTTTATGTTATTTTTTTGCAAATCTTTACCCATTTTTTCAAAATTTAGTAATAGTAAATTCTTTTAGTCTTGTTTATTTAAGCATATTTTTATTAAAATGTACTAAATAAATCAAAAAACAATACAAAAATCCCAATTCTCCATTTTTCAGAAGAAAAAAAAATCGCAAATAGTCTGATACTTTAAGTACTTTACACAAAATCTGGAGAACATTTAATCCTTAGTGCTTTCTGAACGTTTAAATGCCTTAAAATTAATCGCATTTATACTTCAGTTTTACAAAGTTCAATAAATCTAAAATCATCATGTTAAATATAAAAAAAATATATATTAGAAGTAGGTGTCTGAGTTAAATTTTTTGTTATATTTATAAAAGTACTTATAAATTTGGAATTAAAATATTAATTTAAACTTAATTAGAGTATTTAAACAATTTTGTAAAACTCAGTAAAAATATTGGATACATTCTAAGAGCTTTATAGAAATAAGAAAATTTCATATATAAGTATAAATTAAATGTAACCAAATGTAATGGTGGTTTATTTTGATGTTTTAAATGTATTACACGTGTCTATATCTTTTTTATAACAATATATTTTAAAATGAAGCATGCATTTCTAAAATTTACAATTTATAATCATTTTTTTTATTGTTTCCCTTTAAGATACCAAAAAGTGGCAAAAAATTAGCATAAAATGTTCTCACCGTCATTTTCTTTTTTCAATAATTGATTAAAAGCACATTTCTCTAGAAAGTTCTTCAATTTTTTTTCTGTTACAACAAAAACAGTTTATAAAAATTCCTAAATAAATCAATCGCAATCTATCTTGCAATGTCAATGTAAGCTATGAATTCCAATTACTATAAAAGGCCAACGAACCAATGTCGATTATCAATTTCCAATAATAATGTAGTAAACTGATGAAAAGCTTGAAACTATCGTTTAGTTCAACAAAAGCCAATTCTTTATTGAATTTCGATAGCAATTATTTTTATATTGTATTTTTTTTACAAGTACAATGAAACCGAAAGCCATTGTAAGAAATCTCCGGGCTTTTGCTTTTTTCATGGATTACTGCCCATTTTAGGTTATTGACCTATCTCAACAAAGCAAGTTTCAGATTTTAAAACTTTTCTGTAACAAGCTAAGGAACAATATTTGAAGTTTTGAGGTTGTTGTTGTTGTTATTATTTGGTTTATAATGGTGACTGGACTTTAATTGTAACTTTAAAAGATTCTAACACGTTTTAAACGAATTTCGCTATAGATAAGTGGATAATATTGCTCACTAGCTATAATTTTTAAAATAAGTTTTCTTAATTTCTTTTATTTATTTTTTATTTTGGTATCAATTATTATTTTTGCAAAATAATCATTCTGAGTTGATGAATGTTGTAAAAAAACCAAACATATCCTTTACTTATTCCACTATTAGATGAATTCGATAAACTTCATATCAAATTTCCAAGTATCATTTGACCACTTTTAAAATAAAACAATGTTATTGCTCCAAATGTATGTATGCACATATAAAGACTCTATATACAATATGGATACACACATATATATATAAGGATAATTAAATTATATCTAAAATTAAATCCCTAGACCACTTTTAACTTTTATATTCCGTTACATCTCCAAGTATTAATTTTATTATCCAGTTCAGGAATGAAGAATACATGGCCTTAAGCAGAACTTTTCCGCTCCAACCATTCAATTTTATTACCTCGTATGTCATGCTTAACTTTCAAATATACCTCTTCAATAAGAAGTGTACTTGAAAGACATCTTGCTTTTAAGTGGCCGCCAACTCTGATACTTAACACGTGTCCATTTCTCTCTCTTAGCAAACAGATCCAAAATTGTCTTCGTTGAATAAAGACAGTTCAAATATATAAAATGCCTTGGTGTTGACTCGGAAAACACGACATATATATATGCAAATGCTCCTTTCTATACAAGTATTCAAATAATGCTAAAGATCAAAGCAAAAAGGCTTGTTCATTTTATTTACACATAAAAAGACAAAATTTCTCGTAGTTTCATAAGAAATGGGAAAAAAAGTTGGAATTTTTAGTTGAAATCTTTATACATACCATAAAGATGTACATAAATATTTGAATCTTCTTGAAAGTAAATTATGGGTGCATATTATGTACGTATTTAAAATTAGCCTTTTAGAAGTGTACATTTTTCCTTCAGAAATTATATACTATGAAATCCGGCAAAACACCCACTTTTATCACAAAAAAAAATTAAAATTTACGGGTGTGCGTTATACGCCAGGTATAAAAAGTAATGACTTTGAAATAAAGAGCATAAAAAAATTAGACTTATACTGCTTATTTATAATAAATGACATACCTTATGAACTTAAACGATAGTTATAGCTCTCGAAGTATACTACTTTTTTTCAAAATCATTGGGTAGTAACTCGAATAAATGACTTTAAAACATAAGAGCATTATACACGTGCATTTCAAATTTCTTCGTAAAAAAGGGGGTTCTCGTTGTACTTCGAACATATCTAAAAATTAAGAAATGCAGCTTGAAAATATAGGTGCGAGCTATACGCCGGATTTTACGGTACTTGTTACTTCCCCGTTATACAAATGATAAATAATTCATAAAAATTTTATTCAACTCTATTAATGTGAGTGGTTTTTTTTTTCAAATCGTATACATTTGTTTTAGCATTAAGTTTTAACACTTAATGTGTATTAAAACACTAAGAGGAAGATAAAAAATTATAAAGGATATTGAATCATCTTTATTGTTGTCAAAACATGTTTTTACACATCCACCAAAAACATGTCTTTATCCTCCCACAAAAAAAACATTTTTTTTTTTATTGGCGACGTTCAGAAGTGTGATTTTGAAAATCCCTTATAAATGGAGTCTTTTTTGATACTTTTTGTCAGTTGAATCAGAATATACATATAAAAAGGCTTTAAGAATATTATTTTAAAAATTTCTTTAAATGTAATTTTCTTGAAAAAAAAAAGAAAGAAGGACATGTTTTCAAAACATTCTTTTTTAATGAAATTCCTTCGATAATAATTATATTTTGCTTATATATAACTAATGACCTAAAGATGCAGCTGGTAAAGATATAAACTGCGACTGAACTATACAAATTTTTAAAATATGTAATTAAGATATGAATTTATTCATAATTTTTATATCAAAGTCAAGAACTTTTAACAGAAAAACACTGGTTATTGATTCAATTGATAACTACTCTGAAGTTAAGAGAATTAAAAAATATCTTCTTCAGCCTGGTTTTAGAAGTTATAGATATATACAAGCAAAATATTATTATTATTGTATAACCCCTTTTTTATGAGAGAGTAGGTTTTGAAAATATGTCATTCTTTCTCCATTTTTGCCAAAAATTTCATTTTTAAATAATTTTTTTATAATAACATTCTTAAAACAACTTTGTAGGTACAGTAATGTATCAGCTTACGCTTCCTCAACTTACGTGAAACTGGAGATACGTGATTTGGAATGTCATCAATTAGTCTTTTTTTTATAGAAAAATTGATGAAACTGGTAATGAGGTAAAAGAAGTTGTCGATCTTACAAAGCAAATAATAAATTTAAAAGAGGATAGTGATGATGCTCAAAAAATTCTGGATTTCCACGAACAGGAGCTGATAATGGAGAAGCTCATAGAAAAGCATGAGCAAGAGCAGGACATTGAAGAGCTTGAGGGTAACATGGGCCGGGATCCACTTGAGGGTGCATGGTTTGCCCAATGAAACAATGGAAAGTAAAAGAGAATTGATTTCTTGGGTGAGTCCCATTTTTTCTTTCTTGATGGCCTCAAGAGCAGTTCTACAATCGGGGAGAACAATGATGCCGTTGGAATTAGCGATATCTGTCCATGTAATGTAAATATCTAGGGCTGTCCTAATTGCTATGAGCTCACACGTGAAGTTGGAAGCAATTTGCCCTGCGGAGACCTTGTGCTTTGAAGTTGTATTATCTGGGTATTTAAGAAAGACACCAGATCCAGCCTTATTGCACTCTGAGTCTGAAGAACCGTCAGTGTAGGCAGTTACTAAACGAGGCCTCATAAGACTGATAATTGTGTCCATACCCTTCCTTTTAATTGTGTCCAAAGATTCCTTTTTCGTGCAAGGCTCAAGAAGGTCTAAAAATATTTTGGCAGAGGGAGGTGGTTTGACTGGAAAACAAGGTCCTTGAATGATGTCAAGGCTTGTGTGATTCAAGTTAATGCTGTTTCTGATGTCTTTATCAAACTGAAGTGTTAAAGATCTCCTCAACCTATTCTTAGCTGTCCAGGAGGGAAAAGTGATGTTGGAAATTTAATAAACTTCCAACATTAAAGTAACTTCGCTTGCGATTTTGTATCTTTGTTATCTAAGATTATACTAAAACAATTTTGTTTTTAAGGCAGTACTTCTCAATATTTTAATATTTGCGATTCAATATTATTATATATATTTCCGACCGAATCATAATTTTCATCGCGACCCGTTCCATACAAATAACAATGCAGAAATTCAATAATACTATACTTTGACTCTAAAGCTACAATACGACTTTAACCTTTTAATTTCCACCGGCGTATATATACGTCCATTTTACCCCTTGCCTTATATTCCCCGGATGTATATATACGTCTCGCATAACCCATGCGTTGCATTCCCCGGACGTACATATACGTCTTTCCAAAGTGCGATCTTTTCTGTGCACTGTTATCCATAAAATTATTCCGAAGGTATTGGTATGCACTAAAAGGACCTCGACGGTGTTTGCGAAAGATTTACTTATTTCGCAGAATTTGCTTATTTTTATTCCTTTTCTTCCATACCCCCAATATATCACATACGCGCTCCTACATGGAAAACGAAGGCATTGGGGAGCGAATCGCGTAACTTTTAATCAGCAGCTAAGGAATTATTTATAAACCGTACAAATTATTAAGAAACGTGTTAATTTTCGTATGCAATTTTATGTATGAAAAGCCCAGGAGGCTACTGGTAATTATTAAACTTTTCCTTTTAACTTGGTATTCTTAAATTAATTATAAAACACATTGAAGAGTACAAATACATTTGTAAGTTTAAATGGAAATTTTATTTTTTATTATGTCAGAATGCATTTTGTTTGCTTACTTTCAGTAAATAATTTTTTAAATAATATTTTGTTTTTGAATTTCAATATTCTTGCACCCCCTCGCAGTGTCATCACGCCCCTCTTGGGGGGAGAAACCCACAGTTTGAGAAACGCTATTCTAAAGTGTTATTTTCTTTCATCTCTGGGACCAAATAAAAATAATTTATATGTATTTATTTGCAAAATCATATCCGAACTTACACGAATTCGACTTACGTGATTATCGATCAGTACCGCCTATCACGTAAATTCGGGATATTACTATATATGCTAATTCAACTGAGATTAAACAGTAAAAATCTTTCATTTATACGCTTCTTTGAAATACCGGTTTCGAAAATAGTCAGTTACCTTAACCTTTTTGAAAATATTTAATAAGAAAATGCTAAATCCATAAAATGCATAAGTATTATAAATAGCTTTCAAATGAAGCAAACTGAACAGTATTAAATGTACTAATTTATTTTTTATTTTATTTCATGTAAGAATTTACAATGTTCTAGTTTAGATAAACTGTAATAAATTTTCTTGAAACAAAAAGTTAATTGTAAGAAATGAAACACTTTTTCACCTAATATCTCAACTCCAGTTTAGTCCTTCAGGAGTACTAAAAGAGAGCTGAAACGAAACGTAACACGTAACACTTTCTATACTGTAAGTACCCGTTGATTGGATTAAACTGAATTATTCAAGAGGCTCCAAGTTTCTCACATGCGATGATAAAGTTAAGGAAGTTCTACTGCGAAGCAATAAAGTTATGAACTGAGCAATAAAGAAAGAACAAAAACAGTTTTCGCTTCCAATTTTTTCAACGGAAAAATAAGCGGAAGTAACTCCATTTTCCTCCTCTTACCTTTCCTTTCGCTCTCCCAAAAACGTCTTCATTAAATGCACTCGAAATATACTCATAGCCCCAAACTAGAACAAAAAAGGGGAAAAAAAGAAAGAAAAAGGAACTCTTTTACGTTCACACCCTCTAAAAAAAGGTTGAAAAAGACCTAGGAATGTACGAAATGAGAAAGAAAATAAAATTGAAGAAATAAAGTAAGGAGGATATAGAAAAGAATAAAAAAAAGTTCTTCTAATTCCCAACTCTGCCTCATTTGACAAATATTAGAGAGGGTTTTTATCGAAGAGTCATCTTTGCTTTATTCCTTAATAGATGCCAAGATAATGGCTTTGAAAATGTGTTACTAAATGCCTCGTCATCTTGAAATGGCTTTATTCTCCTGAAAAAGAAGTGTGCTGATGCGAACAGGAATTGAGAGACACTTAGGCTTAGTGAGTTTTGTTATCTGTAACTCATAGTCGCAGACTTATCTTCAAAATGTTGTTTCAGGCAACATAAATACTTGTGTTTTGTAACAGATGGGGTTCCGTTAGAGGAAATTGTATTATTGATAAATATATATTTTTGTTGTCAAGCTCATACAATATTGATTAGTAAAGAGAACAAATTATTGCTTATCTATTGGTGGGGATTTGTACGATCCCACTGACATTTTTTCAAAACTATAACTGTTCTATACAGTATTTTAGATCACATGATAATGTTGATTGTATTCATATCTAGACTATCATTTTATGCAAGGCAATCATTGTATCGATTAAGTACATATAATCCTTTTTTACGCTGTAGATAGATTCTTTAAAAACAATTTAAAAAATAAAACATGCAGAAAAATATACGATTTTTATAATATGAAGAACGAAACGTCAAAACTTATAACACAAGTAGCATATAACTAAAATAAACAGATATTAAAATTAAGTAAGAAACAATGAAAAATTAACTGTATAATTTGTTGATGAGTATTTGCATATATGTATTTAAGAAGGAACAAAAACGTGGAGTTAAAATAATAAGAACACTAATTTGTTATCTAATCTTTCGTATAGATATACGAAAAGAATATACTTACAATATAAATGGTTATCTTAGTCCTTACGCTCTTTAGATCTCCGCAGTAAAATCTTTCGCAATAAAAATATAATGCAATAAAAATCTCCATGCGGTAATGATATTATGAAAAAATTATCTGTTTTGCGAAACTTATATAATAAACATTTATTAAAATAATGCATTATTTATTTACTTTGTCGTTTTAGTTTTGAAAGATTTTAATATAATTGCTTATTTAAAAAAAATCTTCACATCTTGTTAGAATGTTAGCATGCGGGTTTCTTTTGAAGGGACGATTTTTTTTTAAAAAATAGATACAATATTTTAAGGCTTCAGAAAACTAACTAACACTTAATTGGAGAAATAGCTCGTCTTTCTATCAAATAAAAAAACATTGATTTTGAATCGTTATAGAGTAAATAATCTGAGTAAAAAAAGAGAAAAAACACGGATTTTTCTTGGTTCTTGTTAAAAAAGAACGTATAAAAATGGAGAGAGGAATATATATATATGGAAGATATTTGCAAACATATACAACAAATCTAAAGGCTTGTACTAAAGCATTCATGACAAAAAATTTTGTTGTTTATTCTAATTTAAACAGTTTGAAACATTATTATGTGCCTCAAACATTGAAAAATTTTGCAGCAAGATTCTGAGATCACTCATATTCGTTAATTTCGATTCCACGGAAAAAGAAAAAGCATGTGTGAGTGTTAATTAATTTTACACTTTTAAGCAATATGAGGTCTATTATAGACGGATCTCGTAGTTTTGAGCTAATGTCAAGGGACGAGGACGAAACCTGGGGGACAAGTTCGAAACTCCAAGATTTACGAGAGAATCGATGAAAGAGGGGTAGAGGGATGGAGTCAGAAAGATGATCACCGGAGTAAGGTGTCCATAAGATGGGATTAACCAAGATTGCGCAATTCGGGTCCCAAAACCGGCTTTGAAGAGTCATCTTGTTCAGAGCGAATAGACCGATTGTGACATTTTGCGACATTTCCCTTTCCGGAATTCGAGTTCAAATCTCCACGAACTACGGGAGAGTTGACGAAAGAAGGTGAGGGGGGAGGGCAGATTTGACGAGCAAACGTGCATCAGTCCCCTTACACCGCGGATCTTTAGAGGTACTAGGGCTTGAACTCAGGACACTCAAGCAACGAGTACGTGACCGGTACCACTAAGCTCTCACGGCCTGATAAAGAAGAAAAGTACTTTATATATGTATATATTTATGTATATACAGCACACATAGTGTTTTAATTCAAAACATTTTTAATTAGTGCAGGAATATACTTTGGAGATATTTATTCACAAACATAAGTACAATTTCAAATTTATTTACGATTTATTCCTGACAATACATTATGCAAATAAGTGCACAAATTTATTCATAAAATCATCAACAATACATACGTGAAGAACTTACAATGGACAAAAGCGTTCTTTTTTCTCCTGAAGGATCTTTATATTATATACTTCTATCCCAGATCTATTTTCTTCACTAACATGATTTCCAGGCTAGATGTTTATAAAATCAGATTTGGTGGCTAAGATCATCACAACATTTGATGACATTGAATTTTACTACATATACATACAGGTATATACGAGGGTTGGAAATTTAATAGTGGAAACAATTTATTTACATGGAACACAAAAGTGAATAATGTCACCATGCTTTACAGAGCTTCAATGTAGTCGCCAGCATTCTGTATAACCCGTTTCCAACAATGAGGAAGTCGCAGAACACCTGTAGCAACTCCTGTTCTGTTGATAGTTAGAATGGACCTTTCTACAGCCCCAAGAATCTCTGAAACAGTTTTTATGTGAATGCCATAAAGGTGTTCCTTCATTATAGGAATTAAGTCACAAGGACTTAGATCTGGGGGTCAATCACTGTCCACTAGTTCAGCAACAGCATGCACTTCCGCTTTGCTGATACTAGGATGACCTGGCCGATGCATGTCTGCTATACTTTGGCGTCCTTCATTGAAGGTTTTACCCATCTTGCTACAGTTCTGTAAGGCAATGCAGTTTCCCCGAAAGCCTCTTGAAGCCTAAGATGACATTGTCGTACTGTACGACTTCTGGCACATTCAATTGTTATCCAACTTCGTTGTTCTTGTTTTGAACCTGACAACACTTACATTAGGCCGCAAGCTAATACAAGAATCAGTTCTTCGAGTCACTCTGAATAAGCGTGACGTAGGAAGGACGAGTCTTTTTGCTGAGAGCAAAGGTAGGAATACCATATGCAGCTCACATATGGTATACACGACATTCTTTAGTTTTGTTGTGTAGCGTTTTACCAGCAGTGTTGCCTCTATTAAAGTTTCAACGTATATATATATATATATGCAATTTATTATCTGTGTAATTAAATACCTTAAGAAAAACCGAAAGCGTATTTAGATAATTTTAAATGGATTTTACTTTAAATTATTCATATAATCAACTCATTTTGAATACATTACTTGTGCTGAAGGGAAAATTAAAACAAATCTTTTTCCATTTGCAAGTAACAAATTTAGGATACTTAAGAAACACCTGAAATTAAATTAAATGGTTAATGAATGCTCCCTTTTATAGTTAAGGCAAAGTACCGCAAGCGATTATCGCATACTCAGCTCAGAGTTACTTCATGATATTAAAACTGTTCTAAGTAGACACAATTTATGTAACCCGTAAGAGCATAAACTTTAACACTAAATATAATTTAGCGAATAAATCTCGCCAAAATGAGCTTTTAACGGAAACCATAACGGTAGTAAAGGCATCACAGAAAATGGATATAAGGAAGTTTAAATCTTAGAGAACATTTTACCCCTTTAATTCTATATAATGCATGTTAAGGTGAAATGTATATGGTCTACAAATATAATGTGAAATATATTTTTTCATATAGAATCCTTCTTAAAAATTTAAATACAATTTTATATTATTATTTTAATTATTTTATGTTATTGATTTTAATAAAATTGAATGTATTTGTATTTTTAGAATATATATAGCCTCTATATATATTTAGGAGATAATCGATTCTGAATGACTTATTTACTCACTCATAAAGATATCTCTACAGTTAAACCGAAATATTTAAATTTGGCATACGCGTTTCTTTTGTTCAGATAAGACCTGCTTGAATGGGCGTTGTAATGTGGGCATCTGGACTGTGAAACAGTCCTCAGTCTCATATCCTGGTTGACTTTTATGGCGATGGTGGGGTTTTTCTTTCTGCTTAACAAGGAATCATGGCTATTGGCTGAGACGATGGCATCGGGAGGCGAGGCTTTGATACTTCATCTGAGTGCTGAAGAGATGAAATTTTTTGGCATGGGGGAGAGCTTAGAGCTTGCTCTCTGAATAAAACCTGCTTAAAACGATTTTTGCCAAAGACGGCTTCCGGGTTTAACTGCGCATTACAGATAAAAATGCTAAATTCTTAAGATATTAACCCTGACAAACATGGGCTTTTTTTATATGTTTTATTTAGTATTTATCTGATAAAGATCGACAACAAGGGTCTTGCAAAAATCGACAACAAGTGGGTGAGGGTTTACAATAAACATACTTCCGTTTTATAAAGTCAAATCCTGTCATTTTAAAACAAGAAGTGAGGCTGTAAGATTCATACAATTGAAAGCTTAAGGCTGTCTCCTGTAAAAGTACGAAAGCTTGAACTAAACGCGGAGAACATTTTCAGACAAAAAAATGACACAATTTCCATGGAAATTTGCAATATTATAACTCATACCTCTGTTAACAATATAATGTTTTTAAAAATTTCAAAATATTCCATGAATACTTTCTTTTTTGTTTTAAAACGTGAAGGCATAACTCTTTTTTTAACATTACGGTATAACAAAGAAAAACGTATAACACATTTTATACCAGAAAAATTGAATAAAATTTAAAAATGGTATAACTGTATACCATATACCGCAATGGTTTTAACATTACGGTATAACAAAGAAAAATACGTAAAACACATTTTATACCAGAAAAAATGAATAAAATTTAAAAATGGTATAACTGTATACCATATACCGCAATGGTTTTAACATTACGGTATAACAAAGAAAAATACGTAAAACACATTTTATACCAGAAAAAATGAATAAAATTTTAAAATGGGAAGTATGATAAAAAAAATGCTGTTCTCTAAAGGATAGTGAAGCCAGAATGTCATATTAATTTTTCATTTGTTTTATATCTGAAAAAATGTTCCAAATTCGAATCATTTTCTTTAACATTAAATGAAAACAGCCTTAATACATATGCGAGTGAATAAATTAAAAACAATGTATATTTATGTACATGCAGCATCACAAAATACGCAACGTAGTATCTATCGATATATCAATCAATCGATAAATATGTATATATACACACAGAAAGATAGAGGGTGATATTCTCATTAAAAAGTCTACAGTTTCAATGCTCTATAAATCAATAGTAATGTAAGATATATGTCACCTGCAACAAGATTTTACGGCACTATTTTAAGTTTTTTTTAAGTTAAAGACAGTCCAGAGATGTTCCATGCAGGAGCCCTTAGTCTCTCGTTACACACCGTGATGTTATCCATTTACACACAAACGTGTGTTAAGCTATCAAGTCCATCAATAGTGGCTTTTGATACGCTGTTTAAGTTTCGTCCAAAATTTTACTTTTGCACAAAGAGCCGGTAGTTTTAAATATTTCATATGATTGTTAGATAGATTTGCTAGCCGAAGATTCTTTTCCAAATCGTGATCTGAAAAGGCCGCTGCACACCAGTTGTTGATTGTATTTTGTTAAATTCCATAACACAAAAATACTTCTTCACTGTTGACACCGTCAATTCGATTGATTAGACACATGACATGTGCACTAATGCTTGTGTCACTTCCATCAGGGGCTAGACACAAACTTTAAGAACACATCTACCTTACGGTGTTGATGTTTCAAACTCCAGATCCAACGAGCGCGTTTATGCGCAGACGTGAGGGGAATGCAAACTGCTGGTCTTCTGGCATACAGGCCAACATGATTGAGTCTCCTGTAAACAGTTTGTCTCGAAATTCGTATTCCTGTGGCGACTGTGAGCGCCGATCCCAGTGCTCTGGCAGTAATGCCCCTCTGACGTCGCGCGCTTATTACCAGATATCGGTCTTGGCGAGAGGTTGTGACTCTTGGTTGACCTGATACTGGTTGTCTGGTAACATCTCCCGTTCTTTGATACCTCTGCCACAGTCTTGAGATCACAGACTGATCCACATTCAGAATTCGAGACACTTCGGTTTGAGATCGTGAGGATTCCAGCATTCCAACGATTCTTCCTTTCGTAAACATGTCCAATTGGAGTCTTTGTTCCATCATTCACCTTGTTTGATGGTTAACAACGTTCCTTCGCACAGCAGTTGCACGCAACTTGTCTGAACTGCCTATGCTGCGTGAATCGGTTTCTCCACGTTCCGACATGCGCCGGTGTTTCGCGCAGGACGTAGTCGACTGAAAAGTTTTGCATAAACCCAAGATTTTTTCTTCACCCAATTAATATCCGCAAGAAATTTGGAATAATTTTACGAATATTTACTCCATGTTTTTCGCATTTTACGAATTTATGCTTAACTTTTGGATACCAGTATATATATATATTATATATATGGATCTTCAATAACGTATGTCTTTAATGTCAGCCTTAAATATGTTTTCTTTTCAGAACATTTTTACAGTCTATTAGAAAGGTATTATTATTGGAAAAATGCTTCAAACAAAAAAATTTTTTCAGTACCCTTGGGTTGAGAAAAAGTTACAATTACATTTTATTTAAAAAACGCAAAGTTCTTTGGTGTTAATTATTTATTGACTATCAATTCTTATTTTTTTAAAAAAGGTCAATTTATGAATGAATTAGTATTTTTAGCATTTTAATACTCTCTAAATATGAAGGTTATATTCTACTGATAAATCAGCTACAGAAGCACAAACCCTTTCTTTTTTCATCCTATGAATACCTTTAGATGTGTTTGTATATATATAACTTTAAAGTATTAATAGGCTTAATATATTTCCTCATAATATTTACTTAAATGATACATTTTATTTAACGTACATCCATATAAATAAATATCGAATTGGATGTGACACGAACTGGATTTGCTTTCAACATAGTTTTGTAATTAAAAGAGCCTGAATTTATCCCTTCAATGCCTGACTATAAAATACTACGGCTCCCATACTCGAGAGATTATGACTTGAGAACCTACTTCACACTAAGAATATTTGCCACGACATAAAACACCAAGAAATAATAACAAACACACAGGCAGTCGAGTTAATGATTTTAAAACACTAACTATCCCTGTTGAATAGTTATGAAGAAAGTCTCTTAGCTAATAATCAAAACTTAACTTACATAAAATACTTGCAGACACTGAAAAATCTAGCTCGTACACAGTACGTTTTATACACACGTTTTACGAGGATTCATTGAATCCGACATTCAATAAGACTTATCTAATAATTTCCCAAAATGTAAGTTTTACTCTCAAAGCCAATATGTCTATGTTCAAGTAACAAAATTCCAACTAGGTGACGGATCTAGGTTTTAAACTTTAAGTTAAAATCTTTACTGCCAATTAAGTTATCAACTATCAGTTATCTCTATTTTCCCACTCGTATTTCAATCTCACTTATTTTTAAACATCAGGACTTGCCCCCAAAATTGGTTTCCATTGTACCATAAGGCAGTGTTTTCCAAAGTGTGGTAACCCTCAGAGTTACGGAAAGAGTAGGGGGGTATGCATTGCACCGGAGTTAACAAAAAAAGTTCTAAAAACATCCGGCCTTTTCCAAATTCATATTTATGTGAAGTTGCTTTTTCAGCATTTGCAGACATTAAATCGAAAAAAAAGGAGCAAACTATTGGAAGTGGAACCGCATCTTAGATTAAAATTAACAACCAGGGAACCATATTGTGACGATCTGTCATCTCAGATTAAACAATTTCATCTTTCTCATTAATCCAAATAATTGTTATTTATAATATAACTTTTATTTATACCTTGTTATGAATAATTTTATTTTTCTTGTTTTGTGTCTATATCACTAGAAAGAAAAAAAATTTTTTTTTTTATTTTGATTAAAATACATCAATTTTTTACGAACGTTACTCGAAAATTAAAAATGGGATACACATATTTCAAAAGATTGGGAAACACTACTTTTTTAAGAAAAGTTTAAATAATTTTAACCTAAATTCAGTTTTAAGAGAAACCTACGCGAGATATAGTACGCTACATACTTTATCATAGAACTAAAATAGCTAAGAAACAAGAGCTTAGCTACCGCCGTATCAATGATACGGGGCCACAACATGTGTAACTGCAATCCTACTAACAGAGCTCCCACATCTAAAAAAGGACCCCGAAGGAATTTTGATGCATACATAGCTACGCCAGTGCTAAAAAAATCCACATGTATTAACGTCTAGTTAATACATGTTATCATTATGTTAATAAATGTATTTTTAATTGATCAATGTTTGCTGCAGTTGTTGAATATAAAAATAAATGTTTTCTCTTGTAAATGTACTTCCAACTTATATGATGCGATTCAGCCTAATTACAAATTTAAGATTTAAATTTTATATACATCATTAGAGTTGTATACAATAACGCATCTTTTAAGAATGAATTAACTTTTTGTAAAATTTTGTTCTCATAATGCTAAAAATTAATTAATAGAAATTAGGTAATGAGAATAATGCATTTTTAATTCTAAAACTCTAAAATATTGTCATTGTAGTTGATAGTAAAATGGTTTTCCATCATCTTACAGTGAAAATTCAAAAAGCCGAAGCAATTATTTACACTAGCGTGTCGGATTACGTGGTTCATTAATTATTCTAAAACTATACTTATAAATAACATGCAACGACTGGAACAGAATAATTTGCATTTTTGAGTTAAATTATGGGAAGTTAGAAGGGAATAAAAACATCATTTCACACCATTAACGCTTTCAGTCACTTGCAGTACCAGTTAATTTCTTGTTAGGACTTTGTTTCAACTACTTGCGAATATAATACTTTACTTTCTAAGATTAGAAAGAAGCCAATTATTTAGTTTAATTTATGGAATTTTTCATCCGATGAAAACAGTTTCAAATTCCCCCGATTAATTTTAATAAGTTTGGAAATATTACTTCAAAGAATTACACGCAAAATTTCATGCGTGCGTGGAATTTACGAAATAAATACTTGTGGTTAATTAAGTATGCAAAATGTAAATGACAGCCCATGAATAAAGTTAATAATAGTTTAAATTTCTCGAAAAAAAATAATAGTTATTCCCTAAATTTGTAAAAATACCTAGCTTAATAATACAAACAAGAGTTTCTAACGCTTTTAACTCGTTTAAAATGCTACACTGACCTCTGAAGTTAACTAAAAATATTTTTTAAACCTTCAGATTTAAACAATAATTAAATATAGGTTAAGTTAATGAGCATTAATTAATTTCAATAATTTCTTATTAAACACTCATGTCCAGAATTTTTTTAAGAAACCGTACTCTGTTACATAGCAATCAAAAATGTATTTTTGTAATTTGTGTGGAATTTTTTATATGCGTTTTGATCTAAAGAATTACAGTATTAATTTTAGAATATGCAGTGGTTTCAATTTTAGATTAATTAGGGAATAGATTATAATACTGTTGAATTAGGTATATTAATTTTAAAATGTTATTCTAAATTTAATATATCTTTATATCTCCATTGAAAATATTTGCTACGTATTAAATTATTCTCTAAGTACTAAACTACTTATTCAAAAGTTACAAATTTGGATTTTTTCCCTTGAAGAAATGGAGGTACATCTTTAATATATATCTATAGGATTTTGAAACACCTTGCTCTATAAAGTGTTAAACAAACATAGAAAGCTTTAAATTTCTACACAGTTTTTTATATTAATCTTAAAAGCAAAATATAAAATTCAATTTTCTAGTAAAATATGGAGCATATATATAAATGTAAACATGTATATTTATAACTATATATGTGTGTGTAAGACGTTCATCTAATACTTTCTTAAATTATAAATTTATACATTTTCCCTTTAAATTTTGGTTACGAATACCATTTATATTAATACAAGATGCAGGTAAAAGGATATTTGCTTACTTTTCCTTACTCAACATCTGTCTGCCCTCAAACTTTACCATAAAACCAGCTACACAATTTCGAAAATTAACTACTATTATTCTGCCATTTATCATAAAATTTTACACCCCTTATTTTTCTCCTAATTCCAATTACCTAGCTGAAAGAATAGGAGGATTAGTCTAATAGAATAATAATAAAACATTCATTCTCCTCATCATTAAGATATGTTACATATTTTTTTAAAAAATTTTTCTCTCTCTAATCAGCCTATTCTCGTCACGATTTACAAAATGTATTACACATACACACACACGCGCGCAGATATAAACATATATATATATAGAGAGAGAGAGAGAGAGAGATTTTAGCGCGGGCTCTGCATTTCTGCATGCAATTTTAGGGGTAAGTTACCTTTTTCTCATAAAGTATTTAGATTTCCTATCCATTATTTTCAATAGGTTTTTGCTCAGTATTATTAACAGAAAGGGGGAAGGTTGGCAGGCCACAAAACGTGGTCTACCCCACTTTTATATATATAAAAAAAAATTGTATATAAGCTGTCCTAAGTCAGCAATGTTGATTTTTCTGTAGCATCCATTCTTTCATATTTTTTTTTTATATTTAATTCTGTTATTTTAATTTTTCATATCTCCTTTTAAATTCTGTTGTCTGGTTATCTTGCAATTTTCAATTCTTTTCAGTTTTAATCATGCTTATTCATCTTCTCCCTTGTAGAGAAATTTTGATTAATATATATATATATATATAATTGATTATATATAATAGATTGTTGTAAATAATGTTTCACAATACTTTAACAGCTGCGACTGATACAAAAAATAAACGAATGTAGTAGTGAAGAAGGGATGGGGATTTTGCATTAAGTGGTAACATTGCTTAACGAAAGTTACTCGTGCCTTACTACATAGAGAATCCGTATCAAAACACATTTATTACTAACGTATGAATAAGAACTAGAGTAAATACACGAACGAAGCATATTTAAGAAAGTTTTATATCATTATACACCGCCTATATAATGGCGCCAAAACACTGAAAACAACCAATATCACGCTCTCATAACCATAAACGACAGATTTTCTTTCTACCATTCCGTGTCTCATGGCCAGACAGACCAATAGCTCCATGCTTCGACAAGCTCTATTCAGAATATTCAAATCACATCCTTCTAATGTTCGAATCACGTGACGACCCCGTTAAGTGTTGTCAAGTCAATTACGGTTCTCGTGCCGTAAGAGGGGTGTCCGGCAGTCCGGCATTAGCAGTGGGGGCACGACTTTGCTTTGTTTTGAAATATCTACTCGGCCGGAAGTGCGCCGAAGTTGTTGCGAAAGCGAGTAATGTGATTTCCCGCCTCAATTGAGGTCCTTATTCAAACACGGTGTGACAACTTCGCAGTAACTGTGTTGAAGAGTGTTGCAGCTATTTTATTTTGATCGGTTACGTAGCACAAGTTACTTTTTTGTACGCAGAGAGTTGTATGGCTGACATGCATTTGTATTTTATTGCTGTGTAGGATGTCAGAATTTCTTTCCCCAAAGGGATAATGAATATGTGAAGGGTATTTTGCTTTTGAACGGAACCCATTTTATTTCAGGGCCGACATTCATGGTAATTAAATTTAAATAATGGAAAAGTGAAAGAATGAATTGACAGCTGACAAAGATTAGAATGTTGTGCGAGTTCTTGAAAGAAAAGTTATAAATTTATTTCGTTTAGTGTTATCGTTAGACGGTTGTATGGAACACTTCTCATTTAGAATTAATTAAAATGTGTTGTTGTATTAAAGCATGGGATGTTTACTTAAATTTGATTAACTAGGGTAAGATAATTTTTTTTTCCGGAGAACAGTGTTCCAAGTAAATTTGTTACGCATTCTATCGTAAATTCATGAATAAGCTCTGTGAATAGTTTTAAATTTATAAAAAGATGTATCTATATAGCTGCTTAAGAAATGTTTCTATTTTAGAAAAAGTCATTAAAGGGCTGTTTAACATTGTTATAGTTATATAGATTGAAGAAAAATGAATATTCTTTGTAAAGAACATTTTCAGAAACAACAGGAGTATTTACTTAAATGAAATGAAGTCTATCCTTCACTTATAATAAAGTTATCCTTTACGTAAAAGGAAGTATGTTTTTCATTTAAAATGTTTATCTTTCGTTTAAAAGAAAGTGCATTCATCATGTAAGATAGTTTATTCTCCATTTGAAATGAAGCACTTCCTTCACGATAAATAAAATCTATTCTTCTTTTAGAAAATGAAGTATATCCTTTGTTTGAAATGAAATATATTCCTTAAGTCACATTACTTGTGACATTTCAGAACATTCAAACACCGTAGAACATCTAATTAAAAATTCTATATATTCAGATTTATATTAAAACTTACTATGTGACATATATTTTCAGCAATTAAGACAGATAAAATAAATACCAAAATTCACAGATTTATTTTTGATATTGGGGTTGACATTGCATTTAATTTATGTTTTAAGAAAATTAAATATCCAATTAAAATTAAACATTATATTTGTAAGGAAGTATTTTGTGATTCAGAAGTATATGTTTCCTTCTTATCTTTTCACCTTTTTAGGATTCAAAAATTCAACATTCGAATATGCTTATCCGCCAGTATGTATATAAATTTAATTGATATAATCACATTATAAATGAATAGTGTAATTTGAAATAGTGTTATCACAGAATGTAAGTACTTTTGTTCCAGCATTGATAATTACACTATTCTATTTCATGATTTTTAAAATTATGTCTAAGGCTCAAAATGTATCAAAAAGCTCTAATTTCCTTTTAATCTCTTTATGAAAAATAAATATCAAAACTTCGAATCAATAGTTTTTAAGGCTAAGAACAGGGTTAAGATCAATTTTCGTGGCTGGTCAACCTTGTATCTTTTACACTAGTAGTGAAGGAATCTTAAAGATTATAGTTGCTAGATTTCCGGAATCCTTTATTAAAGAATGAAATAATAGATCTTGTTTGAATTCAGTTTAAAAGAAAGCCTAGATCATTGTTCGAACAAAAGAAAAAATGTTTTAGATGGATTTATATAGCAAATTCCAACTCAGTAAGTAGAAAAGCATTGTGATTGCACAATTTCATTAATTCTTGCACTATATGTTAATAGTAATCATTAAATAATACATTAACATTTTACATATATTTATATATTATTTAATAGAATTTAATATACTAAACTGAACTCACACAATGTCTCAAAAAGCCCATGAGGGTCAAGGCCTACTGTACTATCT